>JAXIVD010000332.1:32500-90000 GCA_036785275.1 Cancer borealis | reverse complement strand
TGTTAATGCTTATAGTGCTTTCTAAATATCCATGTCGATATGGGAAACCAACCTGGTCGTGCATCAGTGGCTAGGTTCAAAGAATAATTCCACCGTAATCCCTGCATGTTGTAAAAGGGGACTTGAGGGGGCAGAATGAGGGAAAGGGGAAGCCCCTCCTATGTATTATTTCTTTCTAATATGAGACAAGATGTAGAGGGAAAGGGGAGATTAAATTTTCCCTTAACTCTATGCAGAAACCTTGTCTTGGCTACCTCCCTTTAAGGGGGATATCAGCCAGGTATACAGAGATAGATAGATAGCTTTCTGCAGTAGTTATGTGTTAGATTTGAATAGTCTTTCATAATTTGTGGTATGGAGAAGACTAGACCAGTATGATATTTTCTATTGTGCTATCTTATAAAACGGAATGTAACTAATTTAGTGTTATTTTTATTTAACAGAACGTAATCTGAATCCTAAGGCAGCTTGTCTGAAGAGACGTGAAGAAGAGAAATCTGATGGTTCAAAGTTGCCGCCACCACACCTGCCGCATCATTCTAGTGTCGCTCCACCTTACCCAAATTTGCCCGTAAGTATCTAATTAGCATCAATGCGAATGAAGGACTGTCTGCTGAAGGTTCATGTGAATAATATGTGATGTGTTACAATCCAAATTGTGTCATGTGATCATAACCTAATGACATGACTTCATGCATGTCAGTTCTGCTAAAAGGCTAAATAGTACTTCTAGTACTTATTATCTCTCTCTCTCTCTCTCTCTCTCTCTCTCTCTCTCTCTCTCTCTCTCTCTCTCTCTCTCTCTCTCTCTCTCTCTCTCTCTCTCTCTCTCTCTCTCTCTCTCTCTCTCTCTCTCTCTCTCTCTCTCTCTCTCTCTCTCTCTCTCTCTCTCTCTCTCTCTCTCTCTCTCTCTCTAAACAGAAAAATCTATGAAATTCCTCAAATGCCACACATAATAAAGAATTGAATATTTTTTTAACTTCGATGTTCAGACCAAAACTGGAATATGCAAGAGTAATATGGTCCCCTCACAAAAAAAAAGCGTGTGTTGAATTTAGAAAGAATACAGAGAATAGCAACTAAGATGGTGTCAGAATTGAAAGATTAAAGGGAAGGCAACTCATTAATAATAAAAAGAGGAGACTTAATTACACTATATAAATTGATGAGCAACCTGGAGGAAACAAAATATCTAATATTGAAAAGAAAAGGAGAAGCTGGATATTTGAGAGGATACAAGAAAAATTTGCTTAAACGACACTAAAAAGTACAGCTTTTCCCATTGAAGTATAGATACTTAAAATGGACTGATAGAAGAGGCGATGATGGCAAAGAATATACAACAAACAAAATATAGGTGCGGAAACAGGACCACACGAGTGACCACAATTCTGTAAACTAGGTGAATACACACACACAGACATCTTGTTTATTACATACTTGTTAATAAATTTTTGTAATTCTTATATTCTTTTATTTTCAGGGTGATCATCTAAGCCATGGTGGTGCTGGATCTCACTAGTAACCTGACCACCACTGGCAGCAGCTGTAGTCCCTTCCACCTAGGACTACAATGGGGTTGTGGAGGCCCCCACCCCATAGTGGGTGTACTGAATACAGCTGAGCCACACCAAGGCCTTTGCGAGAGAGGCAGTGTGTGGCACATCCATGTGGCAGGGGATTGTGACTTAGGGCAATTATATGTGTTTAGTGTATATTTTTTAAGCAGCCAAGAATATGGCAAGGGATGGGACAGTAAGGAACTGTTGTTTAGGACACCAGGGATCCCTAATCCCCCTGCCCAGTGCAGCTCAGTGTGTGGTCTGAGTGCGATCTTCCACAACATATCTCGCAGCCAATCATATCACAGGCAGCCTAAGCTTGGTCATGATGTGACAATGAATTAAGCTTCACCTGCATTGAAGTGTGCAAAATGAAGTTCTGCCAGTCTTGGTGTGTATCTGAGCTCTAAAAATGAATGTGCATACTGAGCACTGACTCAAAATTAATATTTGAAATTGGAAAGGTTTTATAAAGAGCAAGAAGATGCCTTGAAGTGTGACGTGAAGCTGAATAGTGCAGTGTTATGAACTGAGAGTTGGCATTAAAAACCAGCCGTACACCCTAGGTTGGCAGTGAAGACCAAGCAATGAACTTGACTGTATTAGGTTTAGCATTGTATACATAATTACTATACATTGTGTACAGAATGACTCATTATTTTATTAAAAAAAACATTTTTAGCTAGGTAATTATTCAGAAAAAAAAGATTAATATAATGAATGCACAATGCTATAATGAACAGATGGTTTACATCAAGGAATATGATTCAGAAGCTAAAATCATAAAAGGTAGCTTCACAGTGTTGAGCAACTCCTCTTTTAAGTGCATAATTTTAGTGTAGTTGTTAGTGCTTCCCATTTTCCTGTGTTCATCTGCTGACTTTACTGATATATATATTTTTATTTTATTTTATACTCATTATTTAGACCTGGAACCCTGTGTCCACCTTTCTGTCACGAGTGGAAGGAGGCCCATCAGTCCAGTGCCTCAACATTGGTTAACTATCTGTGGGAGTTAGTGATATCCATTTAATGAATTAGAGGTTTTTACTTGTTCAGCTAAGAAACAGCAGCTTAACAGAAGTTTTGTGTAGCTTATTATTAGATGTATGATCATCTGGTTTTCAACAAAGCAAAAATTGTTTTCAAAATTGCAGCTGAATGTCATTCATAAATTATTGTGACATGACATTGTACAAGTCTTACTTTGATCGCAAAATGGTGCGGATTTCTGTAATTTACTTATTCTAAAACATTCCAATTGAAGTGTTATCTAACTTGTTGGTAATTACATCTGTGGTCAATGACCAAGTAATAATCCCACTCATCTCGGACTGCACTTTCACATGTCAGTATAAAAAAGTGTACATAGCAGGTACATGGTGGTGTTTGCACATGTTATCTTATTAATATCCAGTTCTATTGGATAATGTATTACAAATTACTGAACACAACCATGACCCTGAGTTCTATACACAGTTGACCTTCAGCATCTGACTGTCAGGTTCTTCAAGGCACAGCTGTTTGGAGATCTCAAGCCTCCAGTGTGATTTATATTTGCTTTAGGTACTTGGCAAAATATTTTAGCTAAGAATTGGTTGAAAGATTATTGAAATTATTGACGATTTTTAAAAATATTTTATTGTGTGTTCTCAACTCTGTAGATATTATGATGGTTTGTTGAGATAATGTTTGATGACAGGAGCAGCCAGCATAAGTTTCATGAACTAATTATTATCCTTGTGCATTTTTAAAGATTCATATTTAAATATTTTAACTCAGAAATATTCCATCCATCCTGGTTCGCCTGAGACTCGCAGGGACCCGTGCTGTTCCCTGCGTCAACGCTCACTTGATAAACTCTGCCAGCTCACCCATGCTACCTTAATTTCCCTTCCCTTCCCCCCCCCTCACCCCCTCCGATAATGATGGGGAGTGTTGAGTTCAGGCACCAGTTCAGTGTGCCTCAGAGCTTCCAGGCACTGCGGCACTTGACTCAGTCAAATGACGTGATGTGTACAAATACTGTAAGACGAGTGCAGTGGGCGCTGTGTCAGCCCATCCACGAGGGTACTCAACATGAACTTCATCTGTAGAATAATAAATGTGCCATTTTGCAACTTGTGTTGTTTTATTTCATTTAGATTTTAATATATATATATATATATATATATATATATATATATATATATATATATATATATATATATATATATATATATATATATTTCATGCAACAGCATCCAAAAGGTGGTTCAGTGTGAGTTTAAAGTACCTGTGGACTACCGAACCCAGTCTGTTCGAGATGAATATGAACCCAAAGGTTTGTGTTGAAGCTCACCGATATGTATGTTTATAAAATCGATTTACACCATATAGTGTTTACATGATTTTATTTCTATATCCTTATAATTCATTTGAAAATGTTCATCTAAACCAAATAAAATGTATATTTAGCTGCAAATGCTTTCGGTGAGAATTACTCTGCTCTTTTGTTCTGAATCCTCCATTTTGCAAACTATAAGCGTCCAGAACTTTGTCACTACTATTATAGGAAAGCTACTTTCACTGTGTGTATGGCAGGAATGGCCAGCTGTAACACGGAGGGAGTACAAAAGGATGTACGAGCATTAAGTAAATAGAGGTATGTGCACGAAATTTTTGTCAATATTACTTACTATAAAGGTATGAGTGTTAACAGTATGTGGTAACCAGAGAAGTTAGATATATGGGGGTGACATTAGCCTAAAAATTTTGTTTTGCCACCATGATCGCATTACGATCAATCCTTTGCCGTGGTATTTATCGCACATAACATCTCTTATTTATGTATCCCGCGGAGTGACACTACATAGACAATGGGGTTAACAATCCGTTAATCCGTTAGCGACAAGGCAAAAAGTATGTATTGTGTTAATAGCTTGCCACTTGAGCACCTACCTGACCTTGGCAATGCCTGTACGCAGTTTAAGATAATATAAATCCATTGGCAAATTAAGAGTCTTATAGTCATTGATAAAAGGGTAAAATTTTAAATCTTCACCATAATGACGTTTGTTTACGTCTACGGCTCGGGGCTGTACCTTATCCAACTCCCTACTTTTGGTCATAGAAAACATTTGATAGCTTCTATATGTAACCTACCCTGACCTAACCAAACCTTAACCTACATTGACCAATAACAGAACTTTGTTTAAACCAAACTAAACTTTATTTTTCGAAGAGGTCTCGCAGAAAACATTGAATATCTCACTATAACTAAGAATTTGCGACGGAAATTTAATTAAAGAAAACCTCCAAATGCATCAGGTAATGCAAAAAATAACCCTGAATTCTCTAGAGCGTTATGGTGAAGATGTAAAATAATACCAATAAAAGAAATGGTATAATTTTACATCTACACCAGAATGCACTTGGATATAAATAACACTTCATATAGATTTTAATCCATTTCGAATGATTTTGACATATATTTCCGTCATAATATATATATATATATATATATATATATATATATATATATATATATATATATATATATATATATATATATATATATATATATATATATATATATATATATATATATATATATATATATATATATATATATATATATATATATATATATATATATATATATATATATATATATATATATATATATATATATATATATATATATATATATATATAAGATATCCTTATCACCTCCAACAAGCCTGGGGATTTGGGGGAATTCGGGGTTCTTGGGTAGGGAAGACTTAAGGTAAAATTTTACATATTCACCATAATGGCGTTTGTTTACGTCTGCGTATCGGTATTGCACCTGGTTTAACTCGCTATTTTTAATCATAGAACACATTTGATAGCTTCTATATTAACCTAAATAGTACTATTTTACATTTATTTTTACAATGACCTATTGACGAACGCACAATGCATTGACGGTCATAAAAATTGGCGTGTGGCTACGAAAAAAAATGGCGTCTGCATCTCGCCTAACCATCCGAATTTTTGGTCATCGAAAACATTTGATATCTCCTAAATTAACCTCATAAAAAACTTAAATTAACCTAACATAAAAAACCTAAATTAACCAAACCTTAATTTATATTGACAAATAACAAAACCTTATTCAAACCAAATTATAAACTTAATCTTATTTCTGAAGAAAAGCTTCGTAGTTGAATATCTTATAAACTAAGAAAATGCGACGGAAATGTAATAAAAAAACCCACTCAGAATGCATCAGATACTGAAAATATACAACTCTGAATTTTCTAGAGCATTCAGGTGAAAATGTAAAATAATACCTAAGGCATTGTTCCTCACCTTACGGCCGACTAGCAAATAATGACGAAAAAATTTATAAATTCGATGAGGTTAATTTAGATTTTACTAACCCACGGTGGATGGTAAGATAGTTAAGCATGTTAGACTTAGTTATAAACTTTCCATATGTGTTGGAGCCATGACAAGATTATATGTAGAAGTTTACCATATATGTCATCGTTACGGGGGTATATTGAGTGTGTAGGAAGGAAGGAGGCAGATCAAGCAGGAAGCGTCGCTGCTCGCTCTCACTTTTTTGCGTCTCCAACTTGGGAATCCCAAGTTGGAGACGTGATCCCAAATTGGGATCACAATGTAGCTTATTATTATTATTATTATTATTATTATTATTATTATTATTATTATTATCATCATGTCGATATTTCATCAATTTGGGTTACCTGATGAAAATCGAATATTTGTAATTACCTTATTGAATTTACTTACCTTCCATTGTAGAAGGTTAGCCAAATATCAGAGATTAGTCAGGCATTTTCAAGCATTGCAATTTATCTTATCAAGTTTGTTGCTGGTTGAAATTCATCTCCCACTACCAGAAAACCTTGGATCAATGCCTGGTAGCGCTCTCCCGTTAACCATAGCCGAACTATATGTTCTATAGTTAGTATTAGTTACCTAATTCGGGAACTATTTAATCACCTTTCAACTCCTACAAGAGAGATCACTTTGTTTGAGCTACATATGAAACCACGTGCACATAGCTGTTTCAAGAACAGACACCCAGCAAACATGGTTATGGCGGGCCAGCATCGTGCCAATGTCGGCAAGTCACCAAAAAATGAATCGGGCTTGCATCGGTAATCCATTACGTAGTAATCGGCCCCATTGTGGGCTGATTACGTGCCAATATACGTTTGCACCCCGGGCCTGAATCAGTTACATTGCGGGCCGGAAAACGGATCTGCATCGGCATTCCGTAACGATACTTTAGCCAATTGTGGGCCGATTACTTGCCAATATACGTTTGCACCCAGGGCCTGAATCGGTTACATTGCGGACCGGAAAACGGATCTGCATCGGCACTCCGTAACGATACTTTAGCCAATTCCGGGCCAATGCAGGAGTACACGAAGCGCCCACTACACACCCACAAGACATCCAAGGACACCCACGCCCGCTAGCCTTCCCTACACACCCATCACCCAACACCTTCCTACAGGGGACACACATGGAAGGACAGACACACACGCCCATTCAAGCTCCTCACGCCCCTACGCCCGCACGCCCACTGCTCCCTGTAGAGTTATCCTTCCAAGGGGTCCCTGCAGTCAAGCTGAACGCGGCCTACCTAACACATGGACAACAGGAGAGGGACATTTTGCTCACACACTCAGGTGAAGATATTCTGTTAACGCAAGATTATCAGGACATCTTGCTAACACACGCAGAAGAGGACGTAAAAGGGTTCTTGGACACCCTGACGGAGGGGAGGGAGCAGATAGGGACAATCTTAACCATCCCAGGTAGAGCGGAGCCAAGACCAAGACTTGTGAGGATCAATAACATCCCTCCTGAAGAAGTTAATACCGAAGTGAACATACCTACGATATCTGAAGGTGAAGGGACGCTATGCCTTCACCCTGGCGCCGTTACAGGAGGAGCAGGGACACCCACCATCCAGGGGCTTACTCCCCCACCCCTGGCTATCTCTAGGGACCTTCAAGGGAGCGACTACACTGAGGGGACTGATAATGAAAACACTAAGGGACTCATTGCTGCCTTGGGGTATCTCACATCCACCCCTGATGTCCCTGAAGCATTGAACATCTACTTAATAAACTCCCCTGATGAACATGAGTCCCTGGATGCCCTAACACCAACCCCTGAAATCCCTGAGACCCTTGACATCCCTGGGGGCCTGGACATCCTTTTCACCTCCCCAAGGGCACCGCAGGACATCACCCCAACAAGGACACGGGAACACACCACCACCACCACTACCATAGTTTACGTCTCCCTCATCCATCAGCCCCCAGCCTCCCCCTTCTAGCCACTACAGTCATCCCTAACCCCTCTCCCCCCAGGGACAAAGGGACTGGGTGTGGAGTGGGACAGGTGGAGTGAGAGGAGCACAAGCTAAACAAGGAATTAATGTACCACCCACAGGAGGATCTGGAGTGGGTGGGGGAGTGGGTGGAGGAGTGGGTGCGGGAGTGGGTGCGGGAGTGGGTGCGGGAGTGGGTGGAGGAGTGGATGGAGGATTAAGTGGGGGAGTGAGTGGAGGAGTAGGTGGAGGAGTGGGTGGGGGATTAGGTGGAGTGGGTGGAGGATTAGGTGGGGGAGTGAGTGGGAAAATGAGTGGGGGAGTGGGTGGAGGAGTAGTTGGGGGAGTGGATGGAGGAGTAGTTGGGGGAGTGGGTGGGAGACTGGATGGGGAGAGATGGGTGTGGACAACTAACCATAGATTTTCAACACCCCGCACTCCCCCAATCTTACCCTTATCCTCCCTTTCCCCCTCCCCCTCTTCCTCCTCCTCCTCCTCCTCCTCCTCCATTCGTCCCCTCCATCAATGGTTCCCCAGCCTCCCCCTTCCCCCCACCAATGCCGCCCCAGGTTCCCAAGGCGTCAGAAGGCAACCCACGCCCACGCCCACGCCCACGGCCGCCCACAGTCAAGATAGTTACTACAGAAGGATGTATTGGAATTCCGCGGAAAGGTCCTTGGGATAACACACACGCACACACACACACACACACACACACACACACACACACACACACACACACACACACACACACACACACACACACACACACACACACATGTTATCATTATCATCATCAATAGACAGACATACATACATACATAAATCTATATTTCATCTCATAATTACTGCTAGGACTTATACTAATTGATGTTCACTTATTTATAGTTTTATTTTCTTTCTTTAGGTATTGTATTTTTTGTTATTATATATTGTTGTAATATTTGTCCTTCTGTTGTTGTTATTATATCATTTGACCTGTCCTGACCTAACCTAACTTAATTCCACCTGACCCGAACACGTTGTACGAATGTTCAAACTGATTAATTCATTTTGTTGTTTAGGTCGCATGTACACACACACACACACACACACACACACACACACACACACACACACACACACACACACACACACACACACACACACACACACACACATTATGTTATTGTTGATATTTGTTATTGTTATAATTGTAAGATTAAACGAGTACTTACCAAGTATGAAGTTTGATCGTAATTTCACGAACATTTAACGACGTCACAGTGGTGCACAATGAGTGAGACGCTCCCCCCACCATTCCACCATCAGTCCGTTTAGAAAGTAGGTTTTAGGAAGCAGCCACCAACTACCGCTGAGAGCCCATGCCCCAAAGTGAGCTCCGTGAATAGATAGGGCAGGGAGGGAGGGCATTGTGCACCACTGTGACGTCGTTAAATGTTCGTGAAATTACGATCAAACTTCATACTTGGTAAGTACTCGTTTAATCTTACAATTTCACGTCACAATATTTAACTGACGCGGTACCCAATGAGAGCTTTAGAGAGGTTCCTAAAACCTACCAAATCACACAAATTTCAGAAAAAGGGTCAGTATGGAGCCGTGAAAAAGAAAATCCATAGGAACAAAGTAAAGCACAACACTGTAATTCAGAAGATAGAAAACATTAACAATTATCAAAAAAATAGTGAAACACAGTCCCACAGGAACATGGAAAGAAAAATCACCCATCACCCATACCAAAAATGGGATCAAAGAACCCTCACATTAAACCCTGAGCAGAGGAAAAGGCCAAACATTATATGGCAAAATTGCCCTCGCAAACTGTCCATGCTGAGCGATGGGCTTCCGGTAGTGTTGCGTAAAGGTCGACTCCCTGGCCCAACCAATGGTGGAGACACTCGTGGATAACGGCAAAACCAGGGCCGCCTTGCTGGACGATGCAGATCTAATCGAATGGGGAGAAAATATAGTAAGGTCAATGCCAGCAGCCCCCATCACATCTCTCACCCAACGACGCAAAGTATCACGAGAGGCCAACCGTACTGGAGGTCGTGTCGTCAAGAAAAACCCCGTAAGCGCTCCTCGGGAGGTCGTTGTCCTATCAAGATAATGCTCAATGGTGTGCACAACGCATAAGCAGTTGTCATACGGGTAAGCCTCAAAGACCACCCTTGACAGAAGGACCCCAGGACGGGAAGTTTTCACCAGATCGCCAATCCCAAAAACAACCTGAGTCTCAAAAACAAACAAATTTCTTGTGTCCAGCAAATGCAAGGTCTGGCCACGTTGGCCAGTCAACAAGAATATAAGAACGACCAATTTTATGGATAACTAAGGAAAGGACAAATCCTCCGTGGGACCCAGACTGCAGATATTAATCCAGAACTAGCTGAGGATCCCAAGTCATGAAACGGGAAACTAAAGGATGTTGTCCCGCAGGACGTCCATCAAAAGTAGCAACTGCAGAGATGCCAGACCGGATAGTGTTCATAGAGCTGTACCCACGACCTTTCCCCCGTTTAAATTCTGACAAAAGATAGTCCAGAAGGACATACACAGGTGGTAGAAACGGATCCACTTCCCTGCCGAGGCAAAATGACAGCCAATTGTTGATACGCGGCCCATATTGAGCCTTCGTGCTAGATCTCTAGGACCGAAGGATAAACTGGGCAACCTCTGTCGAAAGGCCTCGACGTGTGAACGCTGCCCGGAGAGCACCATCGCTGTCAAGACCAATCCCCGAGCCCGAGGGTGTGCAAGAGTTAGCTGTTGCGGAAAAAAAGCAGAGGACAGCGTGGAAGCAAGACTGGATCGGTTGCCAATATTTGAAGGGCCGCCGGAAACCACACCAGAGTTGGCCACAGTGGGAGAATCATCAGCGCCGTCGCCCCGTAGTCCTGCAGTTTCCGGAGAGCCTTGGATATCACACTGAAAAGTGGAAAGCATATAAACTCTTCCCACCCCAATCCAAGGTAAAGGCATTAATGCACATAGCAGATGGGTCTGGCCTCCAAGAAACATAGTCAGGTAACTGAGCATTTATCTGTGTAGTAAAAAGATTGATATCAGGAGTATAAAAACGCTGACAAACCATCCTGAAAATACACGGCTGTAACATCCTCTCACCGTCCATCCTACTGACTCTAGACTCTGTGTCTGCTGTCACATTGTATAAACCCTGTACATGCTGTGCCAACAAAATAATATCCCTAGAAGCAGCCCACTCAAAAAACTGTTCTGTAAGAGCATGAAGTGTAGGTCATGTGCTACCACAACGATCAATCCATGCAACCGCAGTGGTGTTGTCAGAGCGAAGCCTAATATGAGCCATTCTTATCCCGACTAAGTGACTGCAAGCCCAACAGAATGGCCCTTAACTCCAAAGAGTTTAAATGATCCAGCTCCTTGTGGGCTCAGTGACCTCCAGTTGTAAAGTCCCCCATCGAAGCACCCCAGCCAGTCAGGCAGGCATCTGTAAACAGCTAACATGTTGGAGAAGAAGAGCGGAGCAACCTCTCCTGAAAAACTACATTAGTCACTCACCAAGTGACTAATTCCCGGGCATGAGCATCTCAAACAACGCAAGAATTATAATTGCCATAGGACCGAGAGAGATCCCTGATACGAATAATTTCCAGGTACTTGTAACGGAGAGGAGCTAACTCTACAGCAGGGCCAGAAGCCACCGCTAAACCAATAAGAGAGGACAAGTCTTGTAAGGTGATATCTCTGTTGAGGAGGAGCAAACCTTTTTCCCTGCTGCGCTCCCTCCTACAGGAGGGCAAAGTCAAGGAAACAGAGTCAAGAACCACATTAAGGAATGTAACCCTCTGGGTAGGCTCCAGAACTGACTTCCGCACATTGATGGTGAGACCCAGAGAATGAAAGAAGTGCAAGGCATAGCCTGGGCCTGGGCCCGCGAGACCTCTACCGATTAAGCAATAAAAAGACAGTCATCTAAATAACAAACCACAACCATTCCAAGGGACCGAAGGTGGGAGAGGACAGGTTTCAGTAACTTTGTAAAGGTGCGAGGAGCAGAAGATAACCCCTAAGGGAGACAAGTAAATTTAAAAGCGCAGCCTTTCCACCAAAACTGAAGCCACTTCCTATCCTCAGGCCTAACATAAACTGAATAATAGACGTCCTTGAAATCAACTGTAACAAAAAAACAGTTAGGGAGGATTAAAGGAATCACATCCTTCAGAGTGTCCATCTTAAAAAAAGAATATAAGGCACATGAACAATAAGGTCCATCAAGTTTAGAATAACCCTCGCCGGCCCGAACCGGCTTTATGATGGGAAACAAAACCGTGATCTTCAGGTAAACAAAGCTCCACTATTGACTGTTTGAGGAACTGATATAAGGCATCGTTCAGGGTCTGATCATCCGCCCGTCTGAAAAGGTATGGACACAAATTCTAGAAATTTTCCCTTCACCACATCATGAATCCAAGGATCCTGCATGAGACCCCCACAGTAGGTTAGCAGAGAAAATCTTACACCCTCTAAAGTTATCAGGTGTATTAACTAAAGGAGGAAACCCGGAACTCACTGGAGAGTTTACTGCAGCTTCGGCCCATGCATCCCCCTCTCCTGGGGAGGCTGCTGGCCTAAAAAAGGCCGGGACTGGAAGTAGCACTTGCCAAGGTACTAATATGGCAAGAAAGCAACAGCTGCTTCCATTCCTAGGTCAGGTCACTTTGGGAATCACTTTTGAGTGCATCTAACACATCACTTTCCCTCACTAGCACAAATTACTTAGGTGTTATTACAGTGTTACACCCGTCTCATTATGAAGGTCACCTAGACGTTAAAGAGTGTGTTTTGCCCATATAACACACTCATCTATTGCTTTTCTGTCACAATGACTTCGTTCATCAGATGTAAATTGTAACTTACTTGTTACTTGTTGTCGTTATTTAACAGGTCCTACTCAGCCAATGGCGCTCTGCAGGACCGTTCACATATGATTTTATCAAAGAGCATATGAATCACGAACAGTCATGTCATCAAGGTTGTAGCACTCAGAGAATAAGTATCTCTTTATTGTGTTAACAACTGACCACGGAGGCCGACCTAACCCTCACCGTTAGGTTAGGTTAGGTTTTTATAGGTTAGGTTAAGTTAGATAAAAAGTGAAGTTGGAAAGTCTGAATCAAGCAACATAAGAACAATGTCGGGCTCGGCGAGTGTAACACTGTAAATTTACTATTATTTTCATGTTTATATTTGTTATTTGTATAACGTTCAAGTTTTAGTCATTGTGCAGGATGGTAGAACACATCTCAGTGACAGGCTAAGTGACAGCAAAGATGGTCTGGATGGAAGCATGGCACTCCTCAAAGTTGCAGAGTGCCATCGTAATGGTGCAGCAGTGTCACCGTAATAGTGCAGCAGTAATGGACACAGATATACAAGTTACTAACACCCTCTCCAGGCACGGGAGAGCGCTCAGCTGACGTGAGGGCCTAACACGTGAAGGCGGAGAAGCGCAAGCTAGAGGAGGGAGTGTGGAAATATCTACCAAAGACCGACTCCTCTTAGCAGACTTATCTAAGTCGTCCTTCTCCAAGCTCCCACGCTTCTTGCTACTCGAGGACGTAGAAGAGGGACGCCTCACGCCTGGGTGGCGACGTTAAACTGCGCAACCAGAGAGACAGAGAGGGTCAGATAAACACCATATGTTGTCTCCTTAGGGTGGTAGGAACCAACCCACAGCTCCAAACTGCATAGTAAATAATACATATGGCAGTAAATGCATCCGTAGATCCAGATATATTTCACCCACAGTCAACTTAGGACTGTATAGGAGAAAGCTTCCCAGGCAAACTTCAACCAGGGAGAAGCGAAGTCAGATAAACACCATATGTTGTCTCCTAGAGTGGTAGGAACCAACCCACAGCTCCAAACTGCAAAGTAAATAATACATATGACAGTAAATGCATCCGTAGATCCAGATATATTTCACCCACAGTCAACTTAGGACTGTATAGGAGAAAGCTTCCCAGGCAAACTTCAAACAGGGAGAAGCGAAGCAGCTGACGTGTTGTTGACTTGACTGTGGGGAGGTAGAACGTGAACTGATGGTGGAATGGTGGGGGGGAGCGTCTCACTCATTGGGTACCGCTGTGACGTCAGTTAAATATTGTGACGTGAAATTGTAGTTTAGTTTGTGTACATAGAATTAAAAAAAAGTTTAATAATATGCTGTTTATGTTTATCCCAACTTGAACTTGAACTTCCCAAATCCGGAATTCCGTCATCCGGCAACTCCTGTAATCCGGCATAATTTAAATGTGCCAGAATAATTTAAATTTGCCGGTATGATTTTAATTTGCCGGACGGCCGTTAGGACGCGGCGGCGCTGTGCTCTGTCATTCTGGAGCGCGGACATTCTGGGTTAGTGCAGCGGCGAAATTCATTGTGTTAACTGCAAAGCACCCCTCAGGTGTTAACATTTATTATATTTCTGTAATATTTGCCCCTAAATATATCTCCCAAGCGACCAGGAAGTGATAGTGTTGTTGGTGAAGCTAAGTAAAAGCGCAAACATATGACAATATCAGTACAACAGAAGGTGGACCTGTTGAGGGAGCTGGATAAAGGTGTCTCAGTGCGGACCCTATGCCAACAGTACAACATTGGGTCATCAACTGTTTATGATATTAAGAAGCAGAAAAATCAACTTCTTAACTTTTACAGTGAGTCTGACAGTAAGAAGGGCATGGAGGTTCGTAAAATACTTAAAGAGGGGAAAAGCAGTGGTTTAGACAGTGCTCTCATACAGTGGTTTAAGCTTAGGCGAAGTGTTTTAAGGACCACCTGTAGTCCGGAATTTTCCGTGGTCCGGCAAGCCCCAGGTCCGGAAGTTGCCGGATTTGGGAGGTTCAACCTGTATTACTATTACTACTACTACTACTGAAAGCGCCAACATTTTCTGTACATGAGTTATAATAATAATAATAATAATAATAATAATAATAATAATAATAATAATAATTGTGTTTCGAATATATGCATTTGCGACTGAAATTAATGTCAAAAACCTTCGAAATGCATCGAAATCTATACGAATATTTGTTTTATTTATATCCAGGTCCATTAAGGAGAAGTTGTAATTAATTACCAAACGAGGGTTAATAAGAGGAAAGAATAATTAAAGTTGAACACGTAATTACTGAAATACATTAAAAAGTATAAGAGAAATAGAATATCTGACTGTTTTCTGCTCTACTTATGACGATGTGCATGTAGTTCTCACCACATACACATACACATATAAACACGCATATACACATACAGCGAGTGAGGACGCTAACGGTTTACGGTCATTTCGCCCACATTGCCAATTCGCCCACATGTCAACCTAACCTAACCTGAGCGAAATGACTCCACAGTGTGAGCGAAGTGACTCCATTGTGTGGGCGAAATGACCTGTGGGTAGAATGACTCCATAGTGTGGCGATTTGGCAATGTGGGCGAAATGACCGGATACCGACGCTAACACACCCACAACGGACCACCATTGTTCAACTGCCTGCCTCACACACTAAGAAACTGGACAAGTGGCTCTGTGAGCTGCAGACCAGCCACCTACACCAGGATACACCAGCCGCCATCACAACACCCTGCCGCCATCACACCACCTGCCTCAAATTAAAATAATTGTCCACAACAGGACTGAGCAAGATGGAATAACTGGTGTGAGCGGAGGCCGACCTCAACTTCGTCGTTAATGGACGGAATTACCAAAAGTAACACACAAACACACATATAAACACATTATAAACACCTGGTCGACGGTCTATCAAGCGGTGTCTGGCAATGATTGTCACAAACCACAGATGCAAAGCTGCCCCTGGAGGTGGCAAGCTGACATTTACAAAGCACAGATGATCGTATAGCTTTAAAAGTGGATTGTACCCAGGTTCGGGGTATGGTAAATATAGTAAAGGGGCAGGGAATCTTCCAAATTACTTTAATTAACAACACAAATATTATACAAGAACAAAATAGCCAGCAATAGTAATACCCAAGAGCAAGCCCAAAACATTAACTTAACCGTAATCCCAAAACACAGACAAAAGACATTTAAATAAACCCAATATATAATAATAACCTAACTGGAGGAAAAGTAATCAGAGCAAGTAACACCCGTGAAAAAGGTGAACCCAATATTATACTCAGCCTTGGTTCCGCCCGTCAACTGGAGGAGGAAGGAGGTCGGTGTAGGCCCAGTGAAGTCACAAGTGTGTGTCTCCCTGGCTGAACATTCTATTCCTATTTATAACCTCTGGTAGGGGTAGGGGGGAAGAGGGAACACTGGTGTGTCTACGTGACTACCCTCAGGTGAGGTAGGGGATAACGAGGGAGGGGGGAAGGAGTAATGAGCTCATTAGAAGTGGAGGGGTGAAGGGTAAGGTGCGGTGTACATGACTTCTGTCACGCTGGCGTGACACACCCCATCGCCAAAGACCTCCGTAAGGCTGATGAAGGAGGTAAGAAGGGTCCAGGAGTGGTGAGGCGCGTGAGGTGATCCTCTCTAGATGGGAGCACGGGAGAGGGAGTCTGCAAGGACGTTATCCACTCCCTTGGTGTGTTGGACGAACAAGTTATAGGGTTGAATTTGGAGGGCCCATCTGAGGATGCGTTGGTTCTTCGCCTTCATGAAGTGAATGAAGGCCAATGGGTTGTGGTCGGAGAACACCAAGGTGGAGTGAGGGGCGAGGTGGAGATAGCAGTCAAACTTCTGTAGGGCGGATATCAAGGAGAGAGCTTCCTTCTCGATGGTGGAGTATCCCCTTTGGTGTGGCTTCAGTTTCGCAGAGTGGTAGGCGATTGGATGAAGCACACCGGTAGAAGGGTCAGGCTGGAGGAGGACCGCCCCAACTCCGACTCCACTTGCATCTATTTGGAGGTGGAATGGTTGATTGAAGTCGGGGTTACGTACTACAGGATGAGAGGCCAGCAGGGTCTTGAGGTGGGTGAAGGCCATGTCACAGACGGGAGTCCACCGGAAGGAAAGTGAAGAGCTGGTCAGGTCGGTCAGTGGTGCTGCCACAGTAGAGAACTTGCTGCAGAACCGTCGGTAGAAGCCTGCCATCCCAAGAAACCTCAGGAGCTCCTTACGAGTAGTAGGAGTGGGAAGGGTAAGTAGGGCTTCCACGTTGGCTGCCTTGGGTCTCACCTCGCCATGACCCACGGTGTGGCCCAGGTAGGTCACCGAACGCTGACTTAGCCAGGTTCACGGTGATCCCGGCTTCCTTAAGTACGGAGAACAGATGCTGTAAACGGGTCAGGTGTATCTGCCAGGTGTCAGCCACGATCACAATATCGTCAAAATAAGCAGCGGTACCCTCTAGGTCTTGGACGATTCCTGTGATCATCCTCTGGAATGTTGCAGGAGCGGTACACAATCCAAAACTAAGCACTTTGTATTGAAACAGGCCAAATGGGGTAACGAAGGCTGAGATAATGCGGGCTCTGGGAGTAAGTTTGATCTGATAATAACTCTTTTGGAGATCTATGGTGGTGATATACCTAGACTGACCTATAGTATCAATTATTTCATCAATGCGGGGAAGAAGGAATGAATCGCGAACCGTGACTTGATTTACTTTTTTATAATCAGTGCAAAATCTGAATGAGCCATCAGGTTTAGGTATAAGGATGCAGGGAGAAGCCCATGGTGACAAACTAGGCTAGAGCTAGATTATTTGTTAATAAGTATTCTACTTCTTTTTTCATTATGGCTTTCTTCTCTGGGTTAAGTTTATATGCATTTTGTTTAATAGGTCTAGTACCGGGAAGTAATTCAATATCATGGTGCATACATTTACAAGTCCCAGGTAGATCAGTTGTAACCTGAGGAAATTTAGTTAAAAGGGAAGAAATGTCATGAACTTGATTGGAAGATAATTGAGTCATGTAATTAGTAATATTACTTAGCCAATAAGAATTTAGGGGGTTTCCCATAACAGGAGGTAAATCTTCCAAAGTTGAATCACAATGTGGCTCAGGCTCAGTCAGACTTTCAGGATACGGTTCAAGATTCAATCTTTTCACCACCAAAGTACTCGAGGCTGTAAGGTCTTCCTCTTTTTCTCTGGAATGATAGGGTTTAATTAGGTTAACATGGACCATTTGAGTATTCTTCCTCCTATCAGGGGTGGAAATAACATAGTTAACTTTACCCAGTCTTTTCTCGACCAGATAAGGTCCCATGTACTTTACTTTTAGTGGCGAACCTGAAATGGGAAGGAACAACAGAACTTTGTCTCCTGGCTTAAAAACATGAAGAACTGCCTTATGCTGTTGCTTTAACATTCTCTGTTGGGAGGTAAGAAGGTTTTTGATGGCAAAAGAACGAGCATTACTAAATTTCGTTTGAAGGCTCTGAATGTATGATTCCACAGAGACTGAGGTAGGAGTAGAGTCTAACCATTTATCCTTTACGATTTTGAGAGGACCTCTAATTTGCCTACCAAACAACAGCTCAAAAGGAGAATACCCCAGGAACTCCTGTGGGCACTCTCTTACGGCAAACAGGATAAAGTCCAGCTGTTCATCCCAATCCAGGTCATGCTCACAGCAAAATTTCCTTAAAGCAGATTTGAGAGTCTGATGAAAACGTTCCAGGAAACCTTGGGACTGAGGGTGGTAGGCACTCGAGGTCGTATGAGCCGCCCCTAGTTCTCTCGTAACCTCCTGAAAGATGGTACTAGTGAAGTTGCTTCCTTGATCTGTCTGACTTTCTTTAGGGACACCAAATGTAGTAAAAAAAATGCAATAATGGTTTGAGTAAGGCTTTGGAAGTAACAGCCTTGAGAGGAAAAGCTTCAAGATACCTGGTTGTAACGTCCATAACTGTTAATAAATACTGGTTGCCTTTACGGGTTTTAGGAAGAGGCCCTACTACGTCCAGTACCACTTTCTCAAAAGGTTCAGAGGTTACAGGTATAGGATTTAGGGGGGCAGGAGGAATGACTTCATTTGATTTTCCTGCCATCTGACAAATATGACATTGTTGTATATATGTTTCATACCTGGCCAATAGAAGTTTACTAATAATGTCTTATAAGTTTTAGTAATTCCCAAGTGACCAGACAGACCATCATGTGCCAAAGAAATCAAAGAAGATCGCACAGAGTGAGGAACTACAATCTGAGGATACTCAGCCCACGAGTCAAGGTGTTTCATTTGAGGGGGTCTGTACGCTCTTAACAGAACATCACCTTGGTAATAAAAACATGGAAGGGTTGTTAGATCCTTAGTCTCCACAGCAGAGTTTCTAATCTTAGATAAGGTGGGGTCGTCTTGCTGAGCTCGCACTAATTCTTCCTTAGTGATACTTTTCCTATTTAGACACTCTAGATAAGTTTCAAGAGGTTGGGTGGAAGAAGGGGTTTTGAGCTTACTTTGAAAGCTAGTAACAGCACAGAATGGATAAAGAGGGTTGTAAACTGAACTAGCGGGTAAAGGAGTATCAGACACCTTAAGGGTAGGAACAACCAGTTCGCCTGCTAGATCGTTACCAAGTAGCATTTGTACTCCGGAGACAGGTAACGGAGTCTCCATTATTGCTACCTGTACCTGTCCGGCCAACAGTGGACACTTTAAATACACGCTAGCAAGGGGATAAGCAGTAGCAGTGGAAAGATCTGTGAGCAACAGTTTCTTACCTGTCAAGGCAGATTCCACATTAGGCAAAGCATCCTTGAAGAGGACTGACTGTGCTGCAGCTGTATCTCTCAAAATAGTGATGGGAGAAGATATATTAGCTTTACCTAAGGATACATGCCCTTTCTGAATGAAAGGTTGAAAAATCTGAGAGGAGCTAGGAATATTACAAGTGGAGACAGGTTTCTTAGGATGGAAAGATCTGCTATCCACCGAGACTCTATTAGAACTTTTACAATTAGGATGTTTGCACTATGATATGGTGTGTCCTGATTTCTTACAATATGTACATATTTTAGAAGAGGTATTATAAGAATGGTTATTGGGACCTCGAGATATACCACCCCCAGTACCAAGAGTATAGTCAGAGGAAGACCTAGTAACTCGAGCCTGACTCTCTGTCCTCCCCAGACTGCGTACCAAGAGTGAGTATGAGTCAGCCACTCCTGCGGCATTTTCCCAGGTGGTAACTCCCTTTTCCTCCACGTGTCGCAGAATATTTAATGGCCTCTTATTTTTTTATTCCTCTAGAACAATTAGATTGACCAACGATTGGAAAGTGGTAGTGTTTGTGGAATCCATCCATTTTTCCAGTGGCGAAATTTACAAATGTTTGTGAAAAAGATTTAGTCAGACTGCGAAACTTTTGCCTATATGCCTCCGGGGTTATCTCATAAGCCTTTATGATATTGTCCTTTACAAATGCATAATTTTCAAACTGCTCCAAGGTGTTGAATGCTCTTTGAGCCTTACCAGTAAGTTTCGGGAACAATATCGTGAGCCATTGACCTTCGGGCCATTCATTCACCCTAGCAAGACTTTCAAAAGAGCGAAAATACCCATCTACGTCTCTCTCATCAAAAGGTGGTAAGAGATTAGTGGCTTCCGAGGCTTTGAACTTATTTTTTGCCTGCATTTGTAATTCCTGTTCTTTCATTTCAAGATCTTGTTTCGCCTGTACTTCTTTTAATTAAACTTCGCGGAGTCTCAAATCTTTTTCCATTTCCAACTTCTGTTGAGCTAGTCTCTCCTCTAATTCCAACTTCTGTTGCGCTATTTGAGCGTTACATTGAGCTATTCTCTCCTCCATCTCTAAACGCCTAAGTTGTATGTCATATTCTAATTGATACTGCTGTGAAGTACACTGGTCAGTAGTTGATTCCCTATGGGCGGTTTTCTCCTTTCCAGGAGGAGTTTGATTCTCCTTCTCAAGAGAAGGCATTTCAAAGTCTAATTGGGGATGAAGCGAACCCTTAATGGTTTGATCCCCAGAGGAGGTGCAAGGCGTCAAAGCATCTATAGCGTCTGCAGAAAGAACCTCTAGGTTTACTAATCCTTCAACCACTACGTTCTTTATCACTTTTTTTCTAGCCCTGGGATTGTATGGTATTTCATAAGAGGATGCAATGTTTATCCAATCCTGTTTACGTATGTGAGTCAGAACCTCTACTGTAGGTTCCCTAACAAAAGCTTCTAGATCGAAAAACGACATGTTGACTAGTGAAGAGCTTATTGAGGGGAAAAAAAAGAAAAGAGTTTGGCAGTGATCAGCAACGGCTGTTGCCTACGGATACGATCGCAGAACTATTAGCGAGTCTTTGTGAGAGAGTGTGACAAGGGATACTTGGTATGAATCATAGGATACTTGATAAGATACTTGACCGATACTTGAGAGCCTTAAACTCGAGAAACTCACTAGAAAATTATAGTTCTTACGAAACGCATGGATACTTGAAAAAATAAAATGGGCACTGAATTAAGAAGTCAATAACATCGTTCACATGGAATGACAATTAGATCCAAATAGAAACGAAGCTATTGAATTGAATAGATAGCGTAGTTCGTACGGCATATACAAAAAAAGGTCCGGATAAAACAACGCAGTCGTTCGTACGGCATAAACGCAAAAAAGATCCGGATAGAAACAACGCTATGAGATAAGACTATTACACTACTGCCTACGTGTATATAGTCCTATAGACACTCCTTCCAAAAGCACACGAGAAATATTGAAAAAACTGGAGGCTGAGCACAAAACACACAAAAAAAATCCGCACACAAATAATCACTAGATGCCAATAAATATTCCCCAACACAAAATTAGCTAAACATGAAAAAATAGATCACCCAAAATAAAGCACTGGTTGGAAAGTAAAATACTTAAGACTAAGGGGAGGTAAATAGTTAACAATAACGATAACTACTTATCCTGGTCACGGCACCATTAAATGTCACAAACCACAGATGCAAAGCTGCCCCTGGAGGTGGCAAGCTGACATTTACAAAGCACAGATGATCGTATAGCTTTAAAAGTGGATTGTACCCAGGTTCGGGGTATGGTAAATATAGTAAAGGGGCAGGGAATCTTCCAAATTACTTTAATTAACAACACAAATATTATACAAGAACAAAATAGCCAGCAATAGTAATACCCAAGAGCAAGCCCAAAACATTAACTTAACCGTAATCCCAAAACACAGACAAAAGACATTTAAATAAACCCAATATATAATAATAACCTAACTGGAGGAAAAGTAATCAGAGCAAGTACCACCCGTGAAAAAAGTGAACCCAATATTATACTCAGCCTTGGTTCCGCCCGTCAACTGGAGGAGGAAGGAGGTCGGTGTAGGCCCAGTGAAGTCACAAGTGTGTGTCTCCCTGGCTGAACATTCTACTCCTATTTATGACCTCTGGTAGGGGTAGGGGGGAAGAGGGAACACTGGTGTGTCTACGTGACTACCCTCAGGTGAGGTAGGGGATAACGAGGGGGGGGGGGGAAGGAGTAATGAGCTCATTAGAAGTGGAGGGGTGAAGGGTGAGGTGCGGTATACGTGACTTCTGTCACGCTGACGTGAAATGATACACTTTTCCCGCCAAAATTAACCGTAACAAAGGCTCTATTTCAATATCTTTTCCACCTCTACTATGCCTTCTTGAGTAACTCATTCATGTCCACTCTTCATTCCCCATTAAAAAGTGATACAAAAGAAGGGAAAGGGAAAAATACGATAACTACTACCACCACGGCTAGCAAGTATAAGTGATCATTATTTACCTTCACTTTCCACGCCTCAGGAGGGTGACAAGGCGGTAGTACTTCATCACTGTCTTCATTGATGCTTCCTGTACTCACATGAAGCACATCAGCACCCGGGAAGCACTTAGTAACACTTTACACTACACTTTAAGTAAGGCACTCCCGTCCGTTCATCTGGCATCTGCTCGCCCGGCCACTAGCAATCACAAACTAATCTTGAATCTTCAATCGTGATCTTCGTTAATTTCCCGCATCGATAGGTCTAAGGCAGGGCTGGTCAACGTTTTACATACCATGCGCCAACTTTATGTCATACGGTTTCAGATGCGCCATAAATCTCTTGTTTCCCCCTATGAGTAGGCTTACTTTATTATTATCACAAGGATGCAATGCGCCACTTCTAATCATGCAATGTGCCACGTTTGGCGCATGCGCCATAGGTTGGTCACCCCTGGTCTAAGGGGTAGATGGAGGGATGTGGAGGGGGGCCGGTGCGCACGTCACAACCTGCATGGTGCGGCGAAGGGGAAAGAAAGTAGTGTGCTTGTCATCCTATTAAAACATACATTCTGTTTTGCCAATCGTAGCGCATTATTCCAATTTCTTGTATTAGTCTTGGTTGGAATGTCATGTAGTGTGAATATAAATGTTTGTTTTGAAAAAAAATTACGTTTATTAGTGTGTATGATGATTAGCGTAGGTAGGGCGGCGGAGGGATACACACCAATGCAGGGTGGTCACGAGGAGGAAGAAAGCCGGCACGTGACTCATCGGGGACGTTAGGTCAGTTCTTTAAAGGGACAGGTAACCACATTTACTCTCCCCTGAGGCTTTATTCTTTCTACATAGCTGCCTAAAGGTAAATAAGTAATGGTAGTGTTATCTAGTTTAAGTTAAGAGTAGTAAATATATCAAATAACATGAAATATATGTAACCAGCATGATGTAGTGTATGCAACCATTTTTTCAGCCATCTTTTTTCCTGCCGGTCGCTTATATTCCTTAATTTTCAACAGATTGACCTTTAAAACTACTCTGTGAATGGTTAAAACTGACCAATGGTAACGTATATGGTTTCAATAGCATTATTTTTGCGTTTATTAATGTTAATTTGCTTCAATTAATGATATTATAAGTTTATTAGTATATCTTAATGAATGTGGATGGAACTTAATTATTCTTGTTTTTCAGACAAAAGTGATAAAACAGTGACTTTGAAACTCGACGGAAATTTGAAATGAAGGAGAGGAGAGTAAGGAAAAGAATAGGCTACGCGGACTAGACTACGCCACGCTGTACTACGTAAATGTTAAGTTTTATTAGGTTGATTACTATATTAATTACTTTGGTATTATTTCAGTTTCAACTAATACACCACACGTAACTATAAACTATCTCATGACAATGTTAGGAGCATTTCTAGCCCCATATTATACTGTCGGAAATTAATAAGAAGATCGGGACAGTTAAAATAGTGTCGGAGCTGGGGAGTCCAAGGGAGGCGCAGCCCCTCTGGTCAGGATAGGTTTCTGGTTGTGTTTAAATAATGTCTTAGCGGGAGGGTCGAGGTCCACAGGTCCAATCCAATCAATTATTTTAATTTCAATTACCTGACTTCTATAGCCAATCACAGATCATCAATTTCATATCTCATGCGTGCGCTTCAAAGGAGCTCTCTGTTCAAAAAATGTCTTGTGAGAATTGCACGTATTCCATTATGATTTGATAAGAAAGCATCACAGGAACGAAAAACCGTCCTCAGAATGCTTCAGAAGCCACGGCTTGCTTCCGAGGAATGTTAAGTGTGTTTTCTGCGGTAAGGACTGTCATTTTAAACCCTCGAAACATAGTATTGTATTAGAATAGGATGTGTTTGGTACCGGCCTGGTACCCACGTGGCTTGGAAGAGTAGAGGTAGCATGGATGATACTGGAGGTCTTGTTTGAAACACACACGGCTTGATATAGATGATATATTGAACAACACACTTGATGTAGATATAAAAATATACAGTGACTATGACCTTTGCCTGCCTTGAGAGAGATGACGACTTGTTGATGGTGGTAGCGAGCTGAAAGATGATGAGCTACTTGACAGGGTGGAGGTAGCGAGAGAAGTGAATATGCAGGCGGGAGTTTGCGGGCTCAGCTGCGGTCAGGAAGGGTCGACTCCAGGTGGACTACGCGCCTATGATTGGTCGGGACTGACCCCGGGGAGCAGCGTCACGGGAACAAGCTTTCTGATTGGAAGCGGCACGAGATCCTTTATCTGACGTCTTGACTGGCATGTGAATTCTAGGGGGGGAATGGAAAATTCCCTTACCCTCTCACACACACTCATCTCTCTCTCTCTCTCTCTCTCTCTCTCTCTCTCTCTCTCTCTCTCTCTCTCTCTCTCTCTCTCTCTCTCTCTCTCTCTCTCTCTCTCTCTCTCTCTCTCTCTCTCTCTCTCTCTCTCTCTCTCTCTCTCTCGGCTAGAAACAATGAATAACTTAAAACTAGTTAACAATGAATACAGATACAGATATGATACAAATACTTCCCCCTTGGAAGCATACGTCCTCGTATGTCGAGTTAAAGAATACAATCAGAGAGGGAGGACGATGAAATACATTGAATACAATACAGAATACACAATACGAATACACAATAAGACTAAGACATAATACATGATAAGAAAAACAGAAGACATGAACAAGATCAGGATGTAATCTTTACATAGATACATTTATATACATAATTTATACAGTTGGACAGGAATGAAAGGAAAGATGAAAGAAATGGCTAGTAGACTGGACGAGACCGGAGCTGATATTTAGGTGAGGATGAGATGGGGGATGAAGGTGGCTGACTTTCAACAATGTCAGGAGCATTTTCTGGTAGTGGAGAGGTAGATTCGAAATCGAAACCATGATCAACCCGTTTGAAATGGTCTCTATGAACATAGTTTTCACTGCCTGAACTTAGGTTTCTGAGTTTGAACTTGTGACCGGCCATCTTTTCGATTACACGGTGAGGTCCGTTGAATCGGGGGTCGAGCTTAGAGTGGCGGTCTTGGACTTTGGTGAACACGATGTCACCAACCTCGATGTCGTGCGGTTTAGCGCGCTGATGCTGTTTATGCAGCATAGATTCCTGAGAGTCGGTAAGTCTGTCACGGACGGACATATGAATGCGCTGGAAAGCTGAAACGCGATTCTGAACATAATCGTCAACGTTGTATAGAGGATGAGGGTCAGAGGAGAGAAACTCATATGGGAGTCTTTTGTCAGAGCCATATAAAATGAAATGTGGAGACTCGTTGATCGATGAGTGAATCGCAGCGTTAAGAGAGCATGCGACTAGGGGAATGTGATCATCCCATGAAGAGCTTGAATTGGCAATGAAGCGTAAGATGTCGAGAATTCGACGGTTTGCTCTCGACTTTTCCGTTCGCTTGAGGGGAATATGGAACAATGTTGCACTTTTTAATTTGAAATGACTCGCAAACAGCTTTGAGGATGGCATTGTTGAATTCGGTGCCATTATCTGATAGAAGTACTTTAGGAGATGCATACCGGCATATGACTACATCTATCAGTGCTCGTGCAACTGAACGTGCAGATTTGTCTTTGAGAGGAACCAAGATGCTGAAGCGTGAAAAACTATCGATACAGACGAGCAAATAGTGAAAACCGTTCTCCGTCAGAGGGAGTTTCAAAATATCGACTGACAGACTGTCCCAAGGAGCATGAGGGATAGGATATGGGAGGTTCGGAGACTCATGATGGAGAGAGGGACGATGCTCAGCGCATGAAGCGCATAAGAGACAATGACGGGTGATGTCTTTCCTCATGGAAGGCCAGAAATATGATCTTTGAGCCTGTTTGAATGCTCTATCTTTGCCTGGATGACCGGCAAGAGGGGAGTCATGAACGTGATACAAGATAATAGGGACAAGAGCTTCTGGAATGACAAGCTGAGATGCATGATGTAATGAATCGTCCTCAGAAATGACAGAACTAGATTTATAGAGGACATCGTCTCGAAGCAAAAAGGAATCTGGGGAGAATGGCAAGCTTGGAAGGTTACTGGCATCACCTGATTCAAGATAATAAATGAGACGTTTGCAGAATTGATCAGACTTTTGAAGGGATTTGACTTCCTCAAGAGTGGGGAGTGACTGTGAGGTTGTGAGCAGACTGACAGGAGCGACATGACGGGACAGAGCGTCAGCGACAGAATTAGCTTTACCTGGGATGTACGCGAATGAAGGATTGTACTCTTGAACAGTGAGTTGCCAACGGGCAAATTTTCCGGTTAAACTGGTTCCTTTGAATAACTCTGCGACAGCAAAATGATCGGTTAGAACGTGGATCTTATATCCGAGTATGATGTCTCTGAAGTGACGAAGAGACCAAACGACTGCGAGAGCTTCGCGGTGAGTGACACTGTAATTGCGCTCAGCAGCATTGAGCAGACGACTGGCAAAGGCAACTGCGCGTGATTTACCATTTTCATCTCGTTGCATGAGGACAGAACCGATACCGATGTTTGATGCATCAGTGCAAAGAATAAACTCCTTATTGAAATTAGGAAATGCGAGGACAGGAGCGTTGCATAAGGCTTGCTTGAGGGTAGCGAATGCTTTCTCGCACTCGTCTGTCCATGCGAATGTTACATTCTTTTTAAACAATGATGTGAGAGGTTGAGCGATTTTACTGAAATCTTTGATAAATTGCCGATAAAATCCTGCAAGGCCAATGAAACTACGAACGTCATCAGCAGAACTAGGAGTAGGAAACTGTGATATCTCATGAATTTTATCGTCAAGAGTGTGGATGCCATCTTTGTCAACTTTGTGGCCTAAGAATTTGATTTCACGTTTGAGGAACTGACATTTACTGAGTTTAAGAGTTAACCCAGCCTTTGCAAAACGTGACAGAACGTCTGAGATGGTTTCGAGGTGTTCGGGAAGGTCCTTTGATGCGACTATCACATCGTCTAAGTAACAAAACACCGAAGAGCCTAAGAGGCCAAAGAGAACTGAGTTCATGAGACGCATGAAAGTTAAGGGACTATTACGTAAACCCATGGCCATACGTTTGAAAGCGTACTGGCCAGATGATGTGGTGAAAGCAGTGTAGTGCCGTGAACTTTCTTCTAGCTCGACCTGAAAGAAACCAGACTGAAGGTCGAGGGTGGAAAATACACTGTTTGAATCACCTATTGACTGGAGAAGATCAGACAAGATTGGCATAGGGAATCGATCGGGTATCGTCGCGGCGTTTAAACCACGGAAATCGACGACTACTCTCCACTCACCATTGGACTTAGGAACTAGAAACAGCAGGGCATTGAATGGTGATGCCGCTGGCTCTATGATATCCTCGTCCAGCATGCTTCTGACAGCGTCGTCCATTAACGTCCTGCGGCTGTGTGGGATGCGATAAGCCGGGACGTAGATGAGTGTCGAGCCTGGGGTGAGGTGGATGGAATGACGAACAGCATCGGTCTTGCCCAGAGGTTCACCCGGAAGAGAGACACATGATCTGAAAGTCGATAAGAGGGCAAGTAAATCTGTTTTTGTTTCAGGAAAATCAACATCACCAATATGCTAGTCAAGAAGAGGAGGAGGCTGTAATGGAGAATCTGAGGCAGTTGGTGAAGACATGGATGTGTGACAAGGAGATGAGGTGACAGGGGTGATAGGGGCAGGATAAGGGAGAACTTCGCCTAAAGTCACGCCAGATTGAAGGGATATAGGGTGATTCGTGAGATTCTGAATGGCAATACAGCAAGAACTATCCTTGTCTAGGGTTGAAAGAACTGATTCGAGAGCGACACCATTCACTCGGGCAGAGTCGGGCAAACATAAGATGTCTGTCCCGGGGGGCACACCTTTGACGACGACGCGCACCAAACAGAGGTGGGTCTGTCTGACTACCACAGAGGAGGTCAACACAGCTTTCCTGAGTCTGGTGTTCGAGAGGACGTCAGACAGTGTTGTAGGAGAAGAGGGATTGTCGGTGTCGCTGTGCAGCGCTTCGCTAGGCGAGTCGGCTGGCGTAGATGATAAGACAGGATCAGGGATTACTGAGGGTGTCTCGAGCGATGAGGGAGGGACATGAGATGAGTCCTGAGAAGGCGTGTGCATGACAACGTAGACATCAGATGGTGGCGGTGACTCAGGGAAGGGTGAGGCAGAGATGAAGGTGCCATTCTGGACGATTTGATGAATAGAAGGGAAAAGTGAGATGTTGAAGTGAGACATTGTATGGTATCCTATCAATATTTCAGCTGCAAAACATACATCATCCATGACATAGAAAAAATCTGAGATAGAAGGTTCAAGTGGAGACAAACAGACACTGAGGAGAACCTTTCTATGAGGTATGACAACGTTTCCAGAGATACCACTAACAGTGATGTCTGGTGGATAACTCTGAAACTTGTGCCTTGAGGCGGCAGAGAGTTTTTCAAAAACATGAGTTTTAATGATGTTGACTGAGGCACCAGAAACGAAAAATGCACGGCATTTGTGAGAGGCTAATTTGACGTCAGCAGTCAGACCTTGGAAAAATCCGGAGGATTTAACAGGGACACATGGGAGAGGCACTGTCTGTGCATCCGCGAAAACAACACGTTTATGAGATGACTTACTACCTGCAGTCTTTAGAATGGACTTGAGTGTTACCGAGGAGGTGCGAGGCTCTGGCGCGAATCGTTTCCCGAAGATTGAGAAGACTGCATTTGTTGCTGGAAAAGGCGACATTCCTCAAGTGAGTGACCGCGTTTATTATGAAGGGAGCAGAAGCATTACTGTTGAATTTATGATAACCTCTTTCGTCAAGCATTACTCGACAGTCCGCTGAGACGTGACCTTTGAGTCCACATCGGTAACATGTTACCTTTCTCGAGTCACGGGAGGATGAACGGTGACGAGAATGAGAGCGTTGATGAGAACGTGAGAAATGAGTGTTTGACGGTGGAGATGGGCTCTGAAGGTAGGAGCTTCGGTACTGAGAAAATGGGGGCTTGATTAAGGAATGCGAGGACTGAACTAAACTTACTGGCTGAGGAACGAGTGGCGATTTCTCGGATATTTTCTTGCACAGATCATACAAGAAATCGTCCTTACTGAATTGAATGTCGCTTGTAACGGTGAAGGTTGGTGAATCGAGCTGAACAAGGAACAGGAAATACGACATAAGGCGTTTGAAATCAGTAGAAGATATTTTATTGTTTGCGTCAATCCACTGAGAGGATTTCATTTGCTCTGTTAACTCAGCACTGAGAGAGGATGCAATATTCTCTGCCTTATACACATCATGAGTAGAGCGAGCAATATTAGTGAGAGTTTGAGCAATTTTGAGGAAGGAATGAGTTGCACCTAATTTTGAGTGACCAGAGAAATGAGAGATTAATGCTGTGGTGAGTTCATCGTATGTAGAAAAACTGAGGAATTTATCGGTTTTTATGAGTTTTCCCGCAAGACTAAATGGGTCATGACAAATCCGTGATTTTGAAATGGCTAATTTTTCCACATCAGAATGAGCTGAGCGACGTGTACATTCATCATTTACACGCCGGACAAAGGCTTGTACTGAATCAGAGTTAGTACCAGAAAAAGGAGGAATTGAGACATTATCAGATATGAGAATAACCTGAGGTGTGGGTGTGTGAGGTGACTGGTCGTTAGACATCGTGATCACGTTGAGGAAATACACAAGGAAACAGAGAAACACTGAGTGTACACAAAAAATGTAGAATAACTAGCACAATAAAGAGAAAAATATAATAAGAACTAAGGTACTTAACTAGCAGAGGACCAAGGAGGTGGAACACGTGGGCGCTGACTGGTCACGTGGTGAATGGGCGTACTTCTGGGCTGCGACACGTGGTGAAGAGCGATGGGCGTCGTGAGGGCGGAGACACGTGGTGAGGGCGTGGAGAACTTGTTTGAGGGGCCACGTGGTGATGGGTGATGAACGTCTTGAAAGGGCAACACGTGGTGAAGAGTGATGGGCGTCTTGAGAGCGTCTTGAGGTGATGCGTGGGCAGCGAAGATGGCGCGCCGCGAACAAAATGGAGGTAGAGGTGATGGGCGTCTTGAACAGCAGGGCGAGGAGGCTTGTACTCACTCGGAACAGATGCTACTGCAGAAGGGCGACGAAAGAGGCGACTGCAGGGCGTAGAGGAGGACACGAGGTGAGCGAGGCAAGGGCGTGTGTGTAGAGTCACTTACTGGGCGGAACTGTGCACGTGGTGGGGGTAGAGACTTGATGACGGAGGAGGCTGAATCTTGATAATTCGTCGCTTGGAAGGACGAATACCACCGTTGCACACCAATTGTATTAGAATAGGATGTGTTTGGTACCGGCCTGGTACCCACGTGGCTTGGAAGAGTAGAGGTAGCGTGGATGATACTGGAGGTCTTGTTTGAAACACACACGGCTTGATATAGATGATATATTGAACAACACACTTGATGTAGATATAGAAATATACAGTGACTATGACCTTTGCCTGCCTTGAGAGAGATGACGACTTGTTGATGGTGGTAGCGAGCTGAAAGATGATGAGCTACTTGACAGGGTGGAGATAGCGAGAGAAGTGAATATGCAGGCGGGAGTTTGCGGGCTCAGCCGCGGTCAGGAAGGGTTGACTCCAGGTGGACTACGCGCCTATGATTGGTCGGGACTGACCCCGGGGAGCAGCGTCACGGGAACAAGCTTTCTGATTGGAAACGGCACGAGATCCTTTATCTGACGTCTTGACTGGCATGTGAATTCTAGGGGGGGAATGGAAAATTCCCTTACCCTCTCACACACACTCATCTCTCTTTCTCTCTCTCTCTCTCTCTCTCTCTCTCTCTCTCTCTCTCTCTCTCTCTCTCTCTCTCTCTCTCTCTCTCTCTCTCTCTCTCTCGGCTAGAAACAATGAATAACTTAAAACTAGTTAACAATGAATACAGATACAGATATGATACAGTATTTTATTGTTCTAAAGTTCGTGCAGACGCAAGGGGTCAGCGGATTCAATGCAAGTTCACAGTTAGTGAAAGAAAAAGCACATTAAACTACTAACATTTATTGCCTTATTTTTAAGAAAAGCAAGAACCCAGCGCGATGCAGAAGTACAAATGGATTTCTCGAGTGAAACGCTTGTGAACTGGGCATCTTTCTGCTACGAGATGTGTGAATTTGGGCTGGGAAAAGTGTAGTATTGGTGGTCCTGGCAAAATAATTGAAATAGACGAATCAAAATTTGCTAAAGCAAAATACGAAGAGGACGGGAAGTGGAAGGAAAGTAGGTGTTTGGAATATATGAGAGACAAAGTAACTGTTACTTTTCCTGGTAGATAAACGAAACTCAGACCCTCACGCCAATTATAATTGAATTATTCGACGCCACGTTCTGCCAGGAACCACTATGTACTCTGACGAGTAGCAAGCATACTCGAAAGTTGGGGAGTTAGGGTATGAACATGCAACAGTTAACCACAGTAAGTGTGTAAAAAAAAAAAAAAAAGAAATTGCATGGCGTAACAAATAAACATCAGATTAATTCTAAACAGATCAAAATCTATCAGAAAAAATGTTACGCTTCCCAGTCCCTTCACGACAACCTCCTATACCAGTCGACCAGATGACTTTGAAGTCAGCCCCGAGGCTGGACCATCTACTTCTAATTAAAATATTTATCATAATTTGAAATAGGTTAGGTTGTTCTGTATGGTTCGTTGATTTTGGTAGGGGGTCCATGGGTGTGAAACTCCCAGTCAAGATTAGGTTACGATGGGCTAGGCTAAGCTGGGGGGATCCAGGAGTTTGTCCCCCGGACGCCCCGGACAAGGGATACCAGGTTGTATTATCCATTACAGATATTTATTTTATTGTGTTTTTGTGTGTCAACACAAGGGATACCAGGCTATATTTTTACCATAAGTATTTTATTGTGTTTTGTGTACATTTTTGTGATAAAGTATTTAGATAGCTGAGTGCGTAGTACTCAATATAGGCGAGGAGGTTACAGGTACGAAGGGTGGAGTGGTGAGGTGTGGTTCTTGTGGAATGGAGAGACAATGTAAGGTAAGTGGATGTAAATTGTGTGAAGTGTTAGCTAGAAATGTAGCCTTAGAGGAAGAGGTTAAGGAGGTGAAAGTATTGTTGGCACAGACGAGACAACAGTTATTAGAGCTAAGGCAGGAAGCTAGCGTCAGGTCACGAGACTCAGGTCAGGTTAGGTCAGGTGACTCAGGTCAGAGACAAGGGGGGAATAGTTGGAGGATTGTGGGTAGAGGAGGGAAGGGGAGCGTGAACCCTCCCTTGTGTGAGGTGGAATTTCCTCCCCTGGGTCAGGTAGAGTGTAGCAACAAGTTTGGCTTGTTAGCTACACAGGAAGAGGAAGAGGTGGTGATAGAAGTAGGAGCAGGTGAAGAGGACAGGACACCCAAGGCGAAGATAGTGAAGAGGAAGTTAGATGGGAAGGAGAGGAAGAAGGGTGGGAAGATGAGGAAGGACAGGGAAGGATTAGAAGGGTCGCAGGAAGTGTTAGTTCTGGGTGACTCCAGGATTAGGTATTTAGACGAGACCTTCTGTGAAGCCGACAGGGCAAGGAGGATGACGTGTTGTCTTCCTGGGGCCGGAGTACAGAACGTGGTAGAGAGATACAAGAAGGTTGTGGAGGGGACAGGGAAAGAGGCGTTAGTGGTGGTTCACGTGGGCGTGAACGATGTAGGCAGGGTAAGGTCAGAGGAGCTAGTGTTTAGGTATAGGGAGCTTCTGAGGGAGATAAGGGAGAGTGGTAGGAGGTGTATAGTCTCAGGGGTGCTCCCTTTACAGGGGGTCAGAGGCTGGTGGCTCTCACATGCCCTTGGCCTCAACGAGAGGTTGATGAGGATGTGTGGGGAGGATGGGGTAGGTTTTATGGATGAGTGGAGCAGGTTCTATGGGAGACAGGAGCTGTATGCCAGGGATGGTGTACACTTTAGTAGAAAGGGAGTGCAGGAACTTGGTGAGTGTCTTGAGAGGGCTGTTAGGCAGTCCAGTCAGGGAAACTAAATATTAATAGAGGTAAGGGTAATAGTGACAAAGGACGGGGTAAAGAGAGGGAGGTGCATGAACTAAGTGTCTTTTATACAAACAGTAGAAGTGTAATAAATAAGATAGACACACTTAGAGGTATCGCATGTGTTTAAGAGTTAGATATTATAGGTATTACAGAAACTTGGTTAGATATTGCAGGCAAACATTTCTTACCTGAAGTAGGAATAGATGGGTACACTTTTTTCCACAAGGATAGAGTAGGGAGGAGAGGGGGAGGTGTGGCACTGTACGTTAGAAACACATTAAATAGCTATGTCAATACCACAATAAAAACAGATAGGAATACGGAGTCATTATGGATTGACATTATTATAGGAGGGAATAAGTTAGTTGTAGGCATTATATATAGGCCTCCGGATTTAGGTGAAGCAGCTAGTGGTTGCAGGAGCTTGCAAGGGCATCTAGGTATAATAATGTGTGCGTTATGGGGAAATTTAATTATAGGAGAATAGACTCGGATAGTATGACAGGAGACAGGTGCTCGGAGGAATTCTTAAATGTCGTCCAGGATGGTTTTTTCACACAACTTGTAAGGGAACCAACACGACAGGGAAATATTTTAGATCTGGTCTTAACGAATAATGAAACTTTGGTAAGTTAGGTTGAGATAGGAGCGAGATTTGATGTTAGTGACCACCACGAAATTAGATTCAAGATTAATGCAAAGAGGCAGGTAAAACAGAGCACTGCTTTAGTACCAGATTTTAGAAAAGGATATTACCAGGGCCTCAGACATTATTTCCAGGGTATAAATTGGGAGGGTATAGGAGTAGGCAGAGAGGAGGATCAAAACATTGAGGTAGAATTGCATTATAATAACATAGTAAGGGAAATTCATACAGGGCTGGAACAGCATATACCTAAGAGGAGGATTAGGTCAAATAAAAATGATCCAAAATGGATGAATAGCAACATTAGAAGGGAAATTGGATTAAAAAGGGGACTCTATAGGAGAATTAAAAGGGGAGAAGTACAGGTAGTAGGGCAGTATAATGACCTAGCTAGGAAGGTTAAAAAGGATATTAGGACTGCAAAGAGGAATTATGAGGTTAGGATAGCTAGAGATGCCCAGAAGGATCCAAAGGGATTTTATCAGTTGTACAAGGCTAAAACAAAGGAAAGAATAGGACCTCTTAAAGGAATGGATGGCAGCTTGATAGAAAATGGTGAGGATATTAGTAAGGAATTAAATAAATACTTCTTGTCAGTATTTTCTCAAGAAGAGTCGGGTAGGGAACTGGAGCCAGTACAGATCTTTAGGGGACAAGAGGATGATAAATTAAGCGAAATAGCCATAAGTAGGGAAGTAGTTAGCAAGGAAATAGATAGACTTAAAAAGACTAAATCTCCAGGGCTGGACGACATTTTTCCGAGGATTCTTAGGGAATGTAGAGAAGAACTCGTTGAACCTATTGCAATGATTTTTAGAGAATCACTAGACACAGGAGTAGTTCCTAGGCTATGGAGGCAGGCAAATGTAGTTCCTATATTCAAGAAAGGAGATAAGGCAGAAAGTAGTAACTACCGCCCAATTAGTTTAACATCAGTGGTAGGCAAGATGTTAGAAGCTATCATAGCAAGGGCAATTAGGAAACATTTAGATGAACACAAGCTAATTAGACATAGTCAACATGGTTTTAGCAAGGGGAAGTCATGCCTCACAAATTTATTATCCTTCTATAGGAAAGTATTTGAAACAATAGATAAGGGGGACGAGTATGATATAGTTTATTTGGACTTCAGTAAAACCTCTGACAGAGTACCCCATAGGAGACTATTAAGTAAAGTTAAGGCTTACGGCATAGGTGGGAAGGTACTACAATGGATTAGGGGATGGCTTACTGGTAGGGAACAGAGGGTACAAATCAATGGGAAGAAATCAGAATGGGGTAATGTCACTAGTGGGGTACCACAGGGATCAGTACTAGGACCATTGTTATTCATAATTTATATAAATGACTTAGAGACAGGAATAAATAGTGATATCAGTAAATTTGCCGATGACACAAAGATAGGAAGACAGGTAAAGAATTTAGACGATGCTAAGATGCTGCAAGATGACTTAAATAGGCTGTACGAGTAGTCAGAGAAATGGCAGATGCAGTTTAATGTTAACAAGTGTAGTATCATGAGCGTAGGTAAAGGAAATAGGTCTGTAGGCTACACATTAAATAACACTACCTTAGGAAGATCATATAGTGTGAGGGACTTAGGAGTTCAAATAAGCAGTGACTTGCGCCCCAGGGAACAGTGTATTATAGCTAGAAATAGGGCCAACAAGATACTGGGATTTATTAGTAGGTGTGTTCTGAGGTCATTCTGAGGTTGTATTTAGCGTTAGTCAGACCCCACCTAGATTATGCAGCTCAATTTTGGTCCCCTTATTATAGGAAGGATATAGGCTTCTTGGAGGCAGTTCAGAGAAGAATGACCAAGATGATTCAGGGGCTGAGAAATTTACCCTACAAAGATAGGTTAAAACGTCTTAATCTCCACTCCCTAGAGAGAAGGAGGGCAAGAGGGGACATGATTGAAGTTTTCAAATGGGTAAAAGGAATTAATAAGGGAAACATTGATCAGGTTTTAAAATTTAGTAGCCAGGATAGGACACGTGGAAATGGGTACAAGCTAGAAAAACTTAGATTCAGGACAGACATAGGTAGATATTGGTTCACAAACAGAGTCGTGAACGATTGGAATAGGCTGGATAGACACGTAGTAAGTGCTGAGTCAATAGGTAGCTTTAAAAGACGGTTGGATGAGAGTATGGATAGGGATGACAGGTGGGATGGCTAAATATTGGATTATTCCAAAGGTGGGGGACAAGGAACTGCCTCGTGTAGGTCATTAACTGGCCTCTTGCAGTCTCCTCATTTCTTATGTTCTTACGCCCCCAGCTTAGCCTACGTGCTTGATTTTTCCCCTAAAGTATATTATGGAATTACAGTACGTGTAATGCTTTCCTCAAGGTACATAATAAGGTATGTTATTTACGAGTTCAAGAGAAATGAGGGGAAAAAAATTATACTATACCAATTTTTTTTTTTTTTATACATTTAAACGGTACCGGCTAAGGGAAAAAAATTAATGTATATAAAAAAGTCCCGCTTGTCGCCAGACCCTGTAAAGAAGAAAATAGGAGAAATATAGACAGGGGGGGCAGTTCAATTTAGTATGAGAGGTGTCTTGACACTCCTCTTTTGAAAGAGTTTAAGTCATAGGCAGGTGGAAAAACAGACAAAGGAGGAGAGTTCCAGAGTTTACCAGTGTAAGGGATGAAAGAGTGAAGATACTGGTTAACTCTTGCATTAGGTAGATGGACAGAATAAGGATGAGAAGTAGTAGAAAGTCTTGTATTTTTCAAGTACTTTGAGTCTAAGTACAAATACAAGTAACATTTTTAACTCCAAGTACAAGTACATGAAAATATGTACTTAAGTCCAAAGTAGGCTACATGTACTTGGACCCAACCTTGACTTGTACCGAATTTATAGAGTTGTACAGTTGATATAAAGAATCTTATAGTAGTAAGCCAAAATCTGGTGCCAGTTTTCAAATCGTTTCTTCATATTTCATGCAATTCAACATGCTTGATTTTGAATATTAACTTAAGAGGAACTTTGATAGTTTTGAAAATCGACATAACGATATTCATTATCATTATTAACACTAACATTGTTGTTACCACAGAGTTCAATCGTGACATCCCCTCTCTCTAATACTGAGACATTGCTAGTTGTATCATTATTATTATTGTCATTAGTGTTTATGCTATAACCCACCGATGCAGTACTGAAGACTGAACTGAAGTATTTATTCAACACTTTTGCCATACTTTGCTCATCTGGTCTCAAGGTTGTCATTGCTGTCCTTTAATGGCCCAATAGGCTACCACTTATAATATGCTTCTTGCTTTCAATTATCAATTAACATTCCTTGTTTACACCGAGCTCAAGGTTCAAGGCATGGTGATGCTTCGTTAGGGAAGAGGAGTGCAGTGGTACTGTGAGAAGGTGGGAGGGACATTAAGAGAATGAGTGCTACCAGGGTTTTCCCTGCATAGGAAGGGAAGGCTGTATGTATACTTCATGTTTGAGAAGTATGGTGTTATTCAAGTTCAATCAATTAATCATTGGAAGCATACGCGGAAGGGCGCGTCGCCTTGCCCACCCTCCTACGCCAGCCCCGGCGATTACCCCGCGCGTCTCCATGCAGGTCCCCATCCCATACCAAGTAACTCTTCTTTTTTTACCATGTGGAGGGAAAGAATGAGAAAATTGCATTGGTGTGCTTGTGTGAATGAATGATAGCTGTTAAACATTTTGAAGTGGATGGTAGTATGGCATGGGATAAGGTACTGAGGAAGTCCTTTGAAAGCAAGGAACTTGACAAAGAACTTGTTAAATAAACTTCCATCAGATGAGAAATTCTTATTAGTTATAAAACATAGAATCTGCTTTTCAAAACATTGAGGAAATGATGAAGAAACAAAGTCACATGCTGTATACATGGAGCTCCTTTATTGAACTGTAATATGTAACAGCCAAGTTTATACTTAGAAATACTGTATGTACATTGCGTAGTTTAATGCTTTGGGTTCTTCCATGCTTGTATACAATACTAGCAAACAAGATGCATTAACACAAACTTCAACAGTTATAGTTTTTGTTCCATTTCAAATTGTGCCTCGAACAATGCTTCCCTAACCCTTACCCATCAAAAACTCAATACAATATGGATGTGAAATGCATCTCCAGCTATTTTTCATGGCATTTCTTGTGAAAAATAAGTTGCATGGAAGAATAGGGAAGGTCACCATTCCATATTTTTAAAGCCATAGTAAATGTATGGCTATAAAACTAGTTGATAGGAAAGAACATGGTAACCTAATGTTTGTAATTACACTATTGTTGGATTCTGCAAAGCTATCAATAATACACTTTCCAAGAACTAAAACCTACCAAATACTTTATTTTTCTTCAGAAAAGTGGAACTAATTCTTGTGGGTCGGAAAGAAATAATATTTGCTATTATATTACAGTATTACCAAGTTCATGACGTGTTTCTCTGTTATGATACTTTCTTTAGCTGTACAATCCATCCCAACATAAAGTCAAGATAACTAATAACCCATACATAGTCTTTTTGTGATTATAAAAATTTAGATTAAGTACCTTCAGTTGCTTCAATATTCTGTGTTGAATGCTGGCCACAGTAGGAAGGCAGCTCACAAATATACATTGTTCACCAACTTAACCAAAAATATGAAACAAATATTAAAAGTATACATAAACATCATTACTTATGTCTACTTGTATCACAGACAGTTCGTGACACTAAAATATCCATCTCTTAATTAAAGGTGAAACTAATTGGAAAATTTTATTGCTATTGTATAATTTGAGGTGCAGTGATATTTGATGGATTGTGCTTAGTCAATGAGATTTTTATAAATAGGATAAGCCTTCATATACCAAGAGAAAAATCCAGCAAGGAAACTTGTGCTTCATCAGTGTATAAATATAGCAATATATAAAGAAAAGTGCATTGAAGGTGTGACTGGTAGTGGTGTTTCTTAAAAGGAAAATGTTAATATAATTTCCTCCAAGCAATTGACAACACCAATCCACACAGCCAAATGGAATGACTTATAATGTTCATAATTTCATCACAAAGAATAACATTAAGTAGATGAATTTCCCAGCATAAAAAAAGTAAGTGTACAAAGACGAGGATGGCGAATGAAATAAAAGCAGGTTGATGGTGAATATATGAAGAAAAAAGTGTCAGTGAGGTTAAAACTAATCCCTAAAACCTTTAAGTGAAAGGCGGAAATGAAAAGATGTAAATATTTCAACTTAATGGAATAATACCAGGCTGACTTAAACCTGCGAGTTGATTTAAAAAAAAAAAAAAAAAAAAAAAAAAAAAATATATATATATATATATATATATATATATATATATATATATATATATATGTACAAAAGTTATAATTTTCCAAATCCAAAACAAACTGCATTTAACTTATTGGAAGCTTTTTTTAATGTGTTTGTGAGACAGGTCTGATATTGTTTGCAATTATGTTGAGAAAATGCTATATAAAATGTCATAAAAAAATTCAGATTGGATCAGCATAACTGCCAAATAACAAATTGATTTTTAAAATAATTAAAGTTAAGACTTCTGCTGATTTGTTAATAAAAATACATTAACCAGTGTACATATACAGTAGGCGTTCACTATCCATGATGTGGTAATTGATGATGCAGTGAGGAATTTCAAGTCCTCCCAATAAAGTAAAATTATGTAATGTACAATCTGTAGGTTACTAAAATTATTTCCTTCTGTAAATCTTGAAATCATTCACATTATTAGTATGTGATTCTTACTATAATGATAGCTTTCAATACCCGGAAAAATATAGAAAACTGACACTAAAAAACTGAGCTTTCAATGCTCTCTAGAATCATATAATCATTGCATAGAATTTATTTGTTTTCAAGTGTTATCATTTTATCATCACTTGTGATTTTCATGATCGTTCCAGTGCTACTACTCAATTAAGCTAAAAACAATTATGACAAACTTTATTTATGATGCATAAGTCAGTCACTGACTTAAGAAAGTGATGCAGCACTGGACACTTGACCTTGGAAGATTATTGTCCCTTTTCCATAGTTTAAGCATGTATCATAATGACATGTAGATTCAATGCTTGTCACACGCCTGTGATGCCTCTGCATTCAGTCTGATGTTTTCAAGACAACAGACCAAGTGGTTGGGCACCTCAGGCTGTCTTGCTTGTGCTCCCTCGTCTTTGTGAGCCTTTATGAATTTGTATTGTGGTTAACGTTCCACTGCTTTGTGGACTAAAAACTGAATGTACAACTTAAAGTTGGAAGGAAAAAATTATGATAGCAAACGGGAAAGCAATTACATTACATATACTTATGTTAATCATATAAAACTATCACAGTCATTTCGCTAATTCAGCATAAGTTTTAAAAGATGAGTTATTCTTATGGCAAGGAATTCTTTTATTTGCTTACTACCAATGATTCAAGTGTTGTAATTAAGTGTGGGAGAGGCAGAGTGTGTTAAGGCAGCACAATGTGCTTTCATTAAGACTTAGTGAATTTAGCTTTGTAAGACTGATCAAAAAAGTGCTCTGTTAATTTCAAAAACCCAAATTCCAGAGCTTCAGTGGATGAAGTATTTTGGAATTGAGGAATACTACTGAACACCAACGTAGCTGGTTGTTGGGGGCCACCTGCAATGGCAGCTGTTCTTTACGTGAGTAACAAGCCTCTAACCTTTTTATACATGTTATTTTGGGACACTAGTGCTTTTGAACATTTCAGCAATTTCTGATGCATTCAGTTAAATGGACAGGATTCTTCCTTGAGTGAGCAGGAGTATCAATATTTCTTGCTGACGTTCTCGTTGAGTCCCCTTCCTTTTCCCTCCCTGCCCTTGTGTTCTTTCTCCGTGCCGCTAACGTCCTTCATCTGATCTAATCCCTACCCGATCCTCCTCCCCCCACCTAACCCTGCTATCCCAATAGTGCCATATGGCCTTTGTTGCCTGGCACATTTCTTCTCCACATTACAATTACAATTGCCATAAGGAATGGAGTCTTCCTTTCTAACATCTGAATATGCATAGTGAGGCATTACATTGCGGTGTGGCTCACATTTCCCTTTAGTGGTACTGCCCCTTCCTTATCAGAGACTGCTTCCATGTTTCCTGCTCTTCTGAGTGGTTGACTATGCATCTTGTGGTGTGACTACATATAACTGAGGTGAACTGGTCTGATTCAACCAAAATTTATGTTCTAATGTAATATTGAAATAGATTGTTGGTGAGCCCCACATGCCAAAATTTAGCAATTATTTTTTGTTGATCATTTACAAGAATAGGTTTGTGTTTCATAAGCATTTTTTTCCCGTGTTTGTGTGAGGTGAAAAAAACATATCCAGGGTAATCTGCAGCAGTCCATATGTTTGGTCCTACATAACACAACCAATGTATGTTGAAAGTGAACGTCTACTGTATGACCAAGAGAAAAGGAGATTGGTATCATTGAAGTAGAGTAGCACTGGCTTTCAGTTATAAGATACTTAAGATCATTCTTGGTGAGTTTGGCATCTTAATCAGGCTAACTCCTGAGTAACCTGCAGTGGGCCACAAAATGGAATGAATTGCATTTATTCCACAACCATTAGCTTCATCCATCACTCATACTAAATTTAACATGTAGAGGTGGTATGACATCTCATTCATTCATACACTAATAAAAAATTGAATATTCAAATTATAAGTTATCCACATTCATTATTTATTATAATTATAAAACTCAAAAAAAGCGACATTATTAACGATAAAATTCACTCTGATACAACTTAATTGTTCGACTAGATCACCAGTATTATTTCTGGTAAGGCTTGGTATCACTGTCTATATAAGAACTGAAACTATGATGTGAAAATATACCGACTGATTGCTATGACAAAAGGTAAAATGGCAGGAACTAGGTTAATGTTCTCAATATGAAAAAACACCAAGTTATCCAACCCTGTGCAATAATGAAGACCTCTCAGTGCAGTTTCTTAATTTTCTTAACACAAGTTAGTTAAAGTAAATCTCAAAGTTCCCCCTGTAAATGTCTTAACACTTGATCACTAGTTGGTTCTTCAGTACTTGGTCCTTTGCTCTGTTGGCTCCAATTGTTGGATTCTGTTGGAGACTTGCGCTGAGATTCTGCCTCATGTAGATTTTGTATTTGCCTTAGAAGTAATTGGAGTCTTGAGGCATGATGTGGAGGGATGGAAGTGTGGAGGGAACGTAAAGATTCTTCAGCCTAAAAAGAAAAATTAAAGTAAATTTCATTCTTCAAAAAGTTGGCAGGTGGGTAGTTAGTAATCATAATTTGAAAAGGCTCGATACAAACGTGTGTCAGCCTGGTTTACCTAATGGAGGTTCCCCATGCTGCACGGTCTCTAACAGCCTCCATACGCAGGCTATGATTTCCGAGGTCTAACTAAACCACTTAATTCTATTATTCTAACTTGATATATTTTAACTGGAGTCAACAAAAACGTTGATTAGTCTCATTTAGCATATTATTGTGGTCTACTCGGCCACGGTGTCTCATGATTCTATTTCTCAGTTTTTCATCACAAGCTTGCCACCCTGGAACATCACCCATTCAACCCCTGCTCATCACTTTTGTGAGCACAAGAGACCACATCCACTTAATTAAGTTTCTCTACGAATTGCAGCCTGAACTATGTCTGTACACAAGGAGTACAAAACGGCAGTAATCATCACTTATATTTCGAACTTGCCATCGATATTTCTCATGTTCAATCAGTTTCTTCCTTCTATAACCCAGACTGTCCCCTCCTCCTCTCACCCTCGCCCATCCACTAATCACCTTCCATTATCTCTCTGGTCCCCGCCAATGAAACCAATACTTTCATATCTCTGCATTTCAAAAATGCATTCAAAGACAAGTGGGAAGGGTAACCTTCCTCATACGACCATACAAATCTCGCCTAGTCATTGTTGACTTAGAATCCCAAGCTGAAGCAATACTTCCTATCTTTCTTGCGATGCACCATGTTGTGGTTATCATACCGCTACTGCACACTAGTACGTCATCAGCAAATCCCAGCACTGATCTAGCCAGGCCTTGACTGGTCAGGCACCGCCGTGTGCAGAATTTGTCTGGAGATGAACAAAGTTTACCAGACACCGTATGCTCGTGTGGACGGGGCCTTACTCTCAAAGACCTTGATGGGGAAACCTTTCCAAGTGTCCAACTGAACACACGTACTGGTACAATTTTCATACCCCATGAAATCTACCCAGTCAGTTGGCCTGACCTCTTTGAACTGATTGCAGACCAGCATGATAAGTAAATAGCTTATGTGTCCTGCTTTACCATTAACCCTCATGGCTGCTGTAAGTACCCAGCATTTATTGTAAAAATTGAATTCAAAGGACAAGATCTACCTGACTGTATACGTAGGTGGGGCCTCCTGCCTGTCAGTGCTAAAACTGCTGGAGATTCAGACATCCAGTAGAATACTGTAGATCCACCACAGATTGCCCTCTCTGTGTCTCACCTGGCCATACCCGTGCAAATTGCACTACGTTCAAGAACATAATGTCTTCTTCTGAGGCTGTCCCGTCTACAAGTTTGAATTGGCTTCTAACAGGTTTCTCTGTGTATTTTCACTAACACTATCTTTCCTACATCCCATCCTCATTCCTCCACTCATACCTCTTCCACTGCTATATATTACCCTCCCTTCATCCTCCTCTCTTGCTTCTTCCCCCCATAGTTTATTCAGTACGTGACCAATCATTTTTCTTTACTTAAACCATGACTACCCAATCTCTACTCCTTCAACTTCAAACCTTGCCCACCTCCCACATCATATTCGTACACCAAGCATCGCTCCTGCACTTCCCCTCCTAAATCATCTACTGATCCTACTTCATCCTTAATTGATAAAACTACTTCCCTACAGTCTTCTGCCAATAAACATTTTACTCTCTCTAGCAACCCCCCCATGGGATCTACCTTGACATGGTGGGGGGGTTTGCGTGTCCGTCAGGACCGACAAGATGATCCCGACTGTAGGCTGGTGTGGGTCACCGGTGCTGCCCGCCAGGGGGATCGCCCGTTGTGGGCCGTCCTGTGTTGGCTGGAGAATGCCTGGGCTGGTAGGCATCGAGGCTGGGGTCTTTGCTCGCCGCTGCGGGGCAAACTTTCGGTGCCACAAGGGCTACCTTTTAAACCGGGTAGTCCTGTGGGGGACGAGGTACCCCATCTCTGGCGGCAGCGCTCGGCCCCTTTTGCCGATCCGGTAGGCGGTTTACCCGTGACCCCCGATGCCATTCTTACAAATTCATATCAGTTTATGGATCAGAAAATTTCACTTTGCCCCCCTTAAGTGGTACCCGACCAGTCCCTCGAGGCCTCTGCTGCTGGTCGCCCCCCCCCCCCCCCCAACGCGTCTGCCTGCCCAATGGACCTGGTCTCGACTTCTCTGCCTGTTCCTCAGACCCCTACTACTATATCACCTTCTACTCCCCCTAATCTCCCTTGTACTCTTGCCCTCTCCACAGCTTCTCATGCTACTCCATCCTATGCCCCACCTCCTGTGTCTTCTCTCCCTCCTGCTACCACCATCCCGCCTCCCCCAAGGTTCGGTCCTCATTGTTCCTCATCCTTCTCTACCACTACCACAGCCTCTATTCGTACCCCTGTAGTCTCCTCATCTCACCTGCCCCCTGTTCCTCCTTCTACCGTCCCTATTTCCAGCGCGCCTTCTACTGCCCCACTTCCCTCCCTTGTGTCTACCACTGTCCCAACTCTCTCTTCCACTCCTACCACTCCTCCAGCCTCCCTCCCTATCACATCTACATCATCCTCTATTAATATCTTAGCTCCTTATGTCCCCTCTTCCTCTACGAAGATGACGGCACAGCCCCGGACAAGTTCCTCTCGTGGCGCGCCTCGCCCCTCTGCCTATGACCTCTTCTTTGCCCCTGTCCACTGGGATCGCTTCTTTACTATTCCCCCCTCTGCTCCCTTTGCTGAGAATACCCTCCACTTTCAACGCTGCTTACAGGAACAAGTGGGCAAGGTCCACTTCCAGACCCGACCTGACCGTTCTCACCTGGTACCTGGCACAGCCCCGGACAAGTTCCTCTCGTGGCGCGCCTCGCCCCTCTGCCTATGACCTCTTCTTTGCCCCTGTTCGCTGGGATCGCTTCTTTACTATTCCCCCCTCCGCTCCCTTTGCTGAGAATACCCTCCACTTTCAACGCTGCTTACAGGAACAAGTGGGCAAGGTCCACTTCCAGACCCGACCTGACCGTTCTCACCTGGTACGTGTGGAGTCTGAGACTCAGTCTCAGGCCATGGCCATTGGCCCCATCCGGTGATCCCTTCTGTGCGACCCCTGACGACTGTCTCAACACATGCACTGGCACTGTCTCCATCTCCCCTCAAGACTGCCCTATTGATGACAAGGTCTGGTCAGACTGTCATACTGACCTTCTCGACCTACTCAGCGAGTATGACGCTGTCAACGTCCGCTGCTACACCTTGTCTTCCCGAGGTCGCCAGAAAAATCCCACCAATGTTGCTTGGATCTCTTTTAAGCGCCACAAACTTCCTACCCATGTTTACGTTGGGGGCATCATGCTCCCCGTCCGGCCTTATGTTCCTTCACCTCGCCAGTGCCGAAACTGTTGGCGCTTTGGACACCCGGAAAAACACTGCCGTTCTGCTCTCCGCTGCCCTTTGTGTGTGGCTTTACCCACACCTGCGATGAATGCCCTGCTACTACCCGGCGCTGCTGCAATTTTGCTGGCCCTCATAATGCTCTCTACCGCGGCTGCCCAGCTTATAAGATTGAGGCTGAGGTCGCTGGTATTTGCTTCCGTGGCGGTCTCACATTACGTGAGGCACGTCAGGAAGCTCGTCGCCTAGGCTTCACCCCTTCTCCTCGCCATGTCGCTGCCTCTGCCTCTCACTCTCCAGCCACATCCTCTTCTTCCCGCCCCGGTCCCCGGCCCCTCTCCCCTATCCCTCCGTCCACCCATCCCTCTCCCCCTCACCCCCTCCATCCTCCATCTCCTGCTCTAATTCTTTTGCTGTCCTTGACCCTGATACTCCTACCTCCACCACCGCCTGTACTCCTGCCCCTCCCTCTCCACGCTCCCAGCGCTCCCACTCTACCAAGCGATAACACCACTCTGAAGCTTTGGTCTCCCCTCCCCCACCAATCTCCTCTCCCGCTCCCGCCTTGATTTCTTCGCCCCCTCTCCACCTCTCTAAAAAAGATTCGCCCTGCACCTTCCTCTCCCGCTCCTTCTGAGGGTGATACCCTTGATGCCATCGTCGCGTTCATAAAGAACACAGCTCCCTTGTCCTCCCCTCCTACCTCCTTGCCCCCTTCCCTCCCGGCCCCTCCTATCCAGGTCGTGGCTTCTGTTCATCCCCCTCCCAAGCACCTCCCTCCTACCCCGACTCCCCATCCTCCACCTTCTTCCTCTGCTGTCTCCCCTTCCCTCCCCCTCCTCCCCCTCCCCCCCTCGTCTTACCCCGCCTGTTCTTCGGTGCAGTCCCCTTCGTCTGCCCCTCCTTCTCCTCCTTCCTCTGTTGCCTGATCTCTCCTCTCTCTTCCCCTACCGCCTGGTTACTCCCGTACCGATCTCCTCTCTCAACCTTCTCCCTCTCCCCCTACCTCGCTCGCTCCTGAACCTCTTCCTTCTTCCTTGCTTCTTATGGATATGGACCCCAGTCCTTTACCTCCTGCGAATGCTCCTCCCTCAGCTACCCCCATTCCAAGTCTTATTCCCTACTGATCATGTCTCTCCATGCCGTCAACGTCCTTCATCTGATCTAACCCCTACCCGACCCTCCCCCCCCCACCTAGCTCTGCTACCCAACCCTACTACCTAACCCTACTACCCCAATAGTGCCATATGGCCTTTGTTGCCTGGCACATTTACCCCCCCCCACATTACAATTACAATTACTCTCTCTAGCGAGACCTCTCTTGATATTGAAGCTTTTATTGCAAATTGCAAAAACTTTCATTGATGTCTCACTCCCTTTTCCATCCTCTTATCTCGCCACTTTCAACTTCTGAAGCATCCTCTGTGTTTCAGAAGTTCAACCCCACCTCGTGACTTTCCACCCACTCCTCTTACACCTTCCCATCACCTTTTTTCTTCCCTCTTTCCCTCCCACGCTTTCAGTTACATCTACCAAAAAATTTCTTCTTGAGTATCCTTAACTTCCTAGATTCTCTCGTGAATCCCACTTATATAATTAATCTTCTCTCCAAGATCTCAGTGCTCCTATTCCAACCATTATTACAACTCGTTAATTTTCTTTCTAAAGAATGTCCGCTCCTATAGAAATTACCTCCGCTGCCTACTCTTTATGTTCTTCCAAATCTGATACACCAACTTGTGACCTTTGATGTGTGGCACTTGCTTTTTTTGCATCAATTCACTCACTCCTTCCATTCCCTCCCAAACTTTACTTTTGCTCCCCATCGACTCAGTCCATCACTTGACATCTTTTTTGTAATTGTAATTGTAATGTGGAGAAGAAAATGTGCCAGGCAACAAAGGCCATATGGCACTATTGGGGTACTAGGGTTAGGTAGTACGGTTGGATAGCAGGGATAGGTGAGGAGAGGGGGATCGGGTAGGGGTTAGAACAGATGAAGGACGTTAACGGCACGGAGAAAGGACACAAGGACAGGGAGGGAAAAGGAAGGGGACTCAGTGAGGACGTCAGCAAGACGAGGAGGTAGATACGAAGGACCGTACAGGGAAGTGTAGTAGGGATAGGGAGAGGGGTAGAAGCAACAGACTGGTGAAGGAGGATAGCAGAAGAAGAGGTAGAGTGCGGGGAGGAAAAAAGCGGTAATGAGGAATAGGGGTGGACGGGCTAGTAAGGAACGTTTCCTGAAGGCAGAGGACCATGGGGGCATAAGAGGAAATGAGTTGGCGAAGATCCTGTCGATGGGCACGAAAACCACGAATATTCCACCGAGGAACAGACATGATCAGTAGGGAATAAGACTCGGAATGGGGGTAGATGAGGGAGGAGCATTCGCAGGAGGTAAAGGACTGGGGTCCATATCCATAAAAAGCGAGGGGGGAGGAAGAAGGTCAGGAGCGGGTGAGGTAGGGGGAGAGGGAGAAGGTTGAGAGAGGAGATCGGTATGGGAGTAACCAGCGGGGAAGGGGGAGAGGAAGGAACGCCGAGGGCAGAGGGAGAAGAAGGGGACTGGGGGAGGGGGAAATGGCCAAAGGGGGGGTCGGGAAGGGGGGACAGCAGAGGAGGAAGATAGAGGAGGGGGGGGTCAGGGTAGGAGGGAAGTACTTGGGAGGGGGTTGTACAGAAGCCACGACCTGGATAGGCGGGGCTGGGAGGGAAGGAGACAAGAAGGTAGGAGGGGAGAACAAGAGAGCTGTGTTCTTTATGAATGCGACGATGGCATCGAGGGTATCACCCTCGGAAGGAGTGGGAGAGGAAGGTGCAGGGCGAGTCTTTTTAAGGAAGTGGAGAGGGGGCGAAGAGATCAAGGCGGGAGAGGAGGTTGGCGGGGGAGAGGAGACTAAAGCTTCAAAACGGCGTTGTCTCTTGGTAGAGTGGGAGCGCTGGGGGCGTGGAAAGTGAGGGGCAGGAGTACGGGCGGCGGTGGAGATAGGAGTATCAGGGTCAAGAACAGCGAAAAAATTAGAGCAGGAGATAGAGGATGGAGGAGGGGAGGGGGAGGAGGAAGAGGAGAGGAGTGGGTGGAAGGAGGGGTAGGACCAGGGCGGGAAGAAGAGGACGTGGCTGGAAAGCGAGGGGCAGAAGCAGAGGCAGAGACATGGTGAGGAGAGGGGGTGAAGCCTAGGTGACGGGCCTCACGTAACGTGAGACCGTCACGGAAGCGAATACCAGTGACCTCAGCCTCAAACTTATATGCTGGGCAGCCGCGGTAGAGAGCATTATGAGGGCCACCACAATTGCAGCAATGCCAGATAGTAGCAGGGCATTCATCGCGGATGTGGACAAAGCCACACAAAGGGCAGCGGAGAGCAGAGCGGCAGTGTTTTTCGGGGTGGCCAAAGCGCCAACAGTTCCGGCAGTGGCAAGGGGGAGGGACATAAGGCCAGACATAAGGCAAGACGCCCCCAACGTAGACATGAGTAGGAACATCGTGGCGCTTAAAAGAGATCCGAGCAACGTTGGTGGGGTTTTTCTGGCGACCTCGGGGAGACAAGGTGTAGCAGCGAACGTTGACAGCGTCATACTCGCTAAGTAGATCGAGGAGGTCAGTATGACAGTCTGACCATGCATCCTGAGGAGAGATGGAAATAGTGCCCGTGCATGTGTTGAGATGGTCGTCAGGGGTCGCACAGAAGGGATCGCTGGATGGGGTCAACAAGTTGGACATGGCCTGAGACTGGGCCTCAGACTTCACATGGACCAGGCGAGAATGGTCAGGTCGGGTCTGGAGGTGGACCTTGCCCACTTGTTCTTGTAAGCAGCGCTGGAAGAGAAGGGTATTCTCGGAGAAGGGAGCGGAGGGGAGATAATAAAGAAGCGATCCCAGTGGGCAGGGACGAAGAAGAGGTCATGGGGAGAGGGGCGAGGCGCGCCACAAGAGGAGCCTGCCTGGGGTTGTGTCGTAGTCTTCCTAGAGGAAGAGGGGACATGAGGAGCTAGGGTAGTAATAGAAGACGGAGTAGAGGTGGCGGGAAGGGAGGCTGGAGGAGCAGTAGAAATGGAAGAGAGAGTTGGGACAGTGGTAGACACAGGGGAGGAGAGAGGGGCAGTAGAAGGGGCGCTGGAAATAGGGACGGTAGAAGGAGGAGCAGGGGGCAAGTGAGATGAGGAGACTACAGGAGTGCGGATAGAAACCGTGGTAGTAGTAGAGGAGGAAGAGGAACAGTGAAGGCCGGCCCCTGGGGGAGGCGGGGGGACAGTAACAGGAGGGAGAGAAGACGCGGGAGGTGGGGCATAGTATGAAGTAGCATGAGAAGCTGTGGAGGGGGCAGGGGTACAAGGGAGTGTAGGGGAAGTAGAAGATGGTATATTAGAGGGAGCCTGAGGAACAGGCAGAGGCCGAAACCAGGTCCATTGGGCAGGCAGAGACGTCAGGGGGTGGGGGGGATTGCGATCAGCAGCAGAGGCCTCAAGGGACTGGTTGGGTACCACTCGAGGGAGACAGAGCAGAGTTTCGTTATCCATATACAAATATTAATAAGGGAAATGGCATCGGGGGTCACGGGTAAACTGCCTACCGGATCGGCAAAAAGGGCCGAGCGCTGCCGCCGAGGGTGGGGTACCTTGTCCCCCATGGGACTACCCGGTTTAAAAGGCAGCCCTCGTGGCACCGAAAGTTTGCCCCGCAGCGGCGAGCAAAGACCCCGGCCTCGATGTCTACTGGCCCAGGCACCCTCCAGCCAAAACAGGACGGCCTACGACAGGCGATCCCCCTGGCGGGCGGCACCGGTGACCCACACTAGTCTACGGCCAGGATCATCTTGTCGGGGCCTGACGGACACAAGCCTCCCCACCACGTCAAGTTAGATCCCACGGAGGGGACATCTTTTTGTAAGGAATTCTTGTATCCCCATAATGTCTAACCCTCCTTAAGGTGTGGCTGGAAAAAATTGAAGTGAAGAGAAGATTAGGTTATGTGTTGAGCTACCACTTCAATCTATTGGTATTCTTACCTTTCTTAGAAATCCTGCTGCCTCCTCTATAGACTTGCGCCACCTTTCTACTTCTGCTGCATGTAATGCTTCCTGCTGCTGGAGTATCCTTACCCACTCCTCCAGAGAAGCTCCAGATGAACCAGACCTGATGGGATTAGCTTCATTAGCATGATTTTGGTACTTCGTATTTAATATAATTTAACAGTGATGTGTATGCCCAACAAGCAGAATTCTCTCCCATTCCTTGGAAAGCTGTCATTATGCCTAGAAAACCAATTAGTAAGTGACAACCTTTTAAATTTTCAAATTGGGTCTATAGACTTCTGCTCACCTAAACATGGCAGGGTCCAGTGTTGGGTATGGAGTCGAACGGTGGAACATCTTATCCTCAAGTGCCCAAAGCTTATAGTAGAGAAGTGCATTCAGGATAAGGACCACAATAAGGATCAGCACCACTAGCCTCACAGGGCCCTCATTTGAGAGGCCACTACTGTCAGGTGTTACTGTTGGAAGTGCTGAAAGAAAACAAATATATGCGGTGATATTGTAACATACAATGGAACAAAGTGAGAAAAATAAAGTGTTGATAAAGTATTCAAGTGAAGAACTCTAAAGTTGGGAAAAAAGTAAAATTTATTGCACGAGGATTGGAGTAAAGTAATATTAAATTATGCCACACTGTAAAGCAATACTGAAATAAGAGTTGAGTAAAAATAGTTAAAACATTTAGGAAGAATTGTAGCAGTCATATAATGTCAATGTGACAAATCAGAGGAATTTTATGGAAACAACTTTTCAAAGAAAACTAAAATCGACTTCAAACACTTACTGAGCTTCCTGGCAGGTATCTGTGTAGCCTTATGGATATCCTTGACCTTATCTGGATAGACTTGTGATGGAAGGAGTACATCTGGAGGCTCCCCTTTACTTCCTCCTCTCCGCCGCCTCCTGCGAGTTCTCTTCAGATTGGTACGGTCTACTTCCGCCAGTAAGGCTGCATTTATGTCATTCAGCAGAGACTCAACACCATGGTATGCATTCTTATCAATTACCCCTGAAAAAAAGTACCATGTCATTTACAAAGCACATTTATTTACTTTCTAGTCTTATTGATTAGCCCTGGTAAAAATACTTCATTCTAATAGCACAATTTCTTCTTAATCTCATTATTACTCCTTTGAACAAAGATTGAAAGACCAATGTAAGTTAACATCTATGTACCCAGCTAATATCTCTCTTAAGGAGGGATAGCCAATACAGAGAAGGGATTTTCCAGACATCTCGCTTTGTCCCTATTGGCTATCTGAAGAAAAAAAAGTAATCTTGTCAGTACTAAAACTTATCAATCAATATCTAGCTATCTCTCTGCAAGCATTAATTCCTGCACTATTTTATGCTGTCTGAAATAAAAAAAAATTAAAAAAATTACCCTTCATGAAGCCCCAAACATTTTTCTTATACTTGACTTGAGACCAAACGCTGAGTCTAGTCTCTGTGGCTGACTCCCGGGTCAAACACCAGTGGTTGGACACGAAGAAGGAATCTGCATAAGGGATCCCAGCATTGCAAGCCTCTGCATCAACAGTGTATATCTCCCCATGCTTGCTGAAGGGGGAGACTACCTGAAAATTTTATGAGTTTAGAAAATTCCTTATCTTATACTGACAGGCAATCTTATACTACCATTTCTATATACCAGGATATATTACTCTCCAGACTATAGTGACAGAAAAAAGTAGCTGCTGCCCTTACTCATGTTGAGGGGCTTTCCATTTGAACTAATGTGTATTTGTATGTGGATTGTGTAAGGAGTGTAATGCAATATTCCCGAGGAGCACTAAAATAAATCCTATTGGTACGTTACCTGCGTTTCAGTGACATGTGACACTTTGGGTCCAAAGCTGTTAGGTGGAAGAGCAAGTGTGTAAGTGACCTGGCGTAGCTTTTGATTGGTCTCTGGGTTGCTCTGCCATGGACTGGCTATAACATCTGAAAATGGTGAGTCCCAAATAAATAAAATGTTTTGATTTATTTGAAAATAAGTGGAGTACAGATGGATCGGGCAAGCTAAAGAAATGTTCTGTCACCCAAACCTACATCTCCTTAGTGGTGGGTAATCTTAAATATTCTTAATTAAGTGTGCATACAAATTTTGTATACATAACCTTTATAATGACATAATATTTGTCATTCAATCAAACAGAAACACCTTTATAATGACGTAATATTTGTCATTCAATCAAACAGAAACATTGAAACTACTAATCAGTTTTCACAGATGATGTTTGTCCCAAAAGGTTCAGATCCATACCTGTAGTTTTTCTGGCTGTGTAAAGATCCAGCATGAATTTGGAGTTAGTAAATAGCAGGGTAAATACAGCATCCACTGGCAGGGAGTACACAGTGTTGATGATTTCACGACCCTGATGATGTGTGCTCAGGTTAGGACATGCCACCAGCTCTCCACTAGACAAACCTGCAACAAAAGTATAATTTTGTTTATCAAATGGCCCAAAACACGCCAATCCAAAATCAATCAATGGTCTAAAATGATTACTTACATGTTATCTTGCTATCAGGTTCACTCTCTGTGGTGTCTGACATGTCAGTGGGGAGGTTATCATTAGACTGTGGAGAAACATTGAGAGGTGTGTGATGCTGTGGAGACTTAGTGGGTGATGGTGCTTTGGAGTTTTCTGTTCCAACCAGATCAAAGGTTTCAGAGTCAATGCCCCCATTCTTTGGCACAGGGGGTACTGAGGACACATCAACACCATTCTCTCCTGGGCAGGCATCCTGAAGGAAAAAATAGGCAATATTAATAGGGTTGGAAAATTATTCACAAATAATGAAAAATTGTGTATATTCTGGTCGTGTGTACTCCACACTCTTTATTTTCTACTTTTGAAAAATCTTGAAAAATGATCATATGTAATAATATATTCACAAGATAATTCAATAAAACCTATCATTCAAGAGCAACTCTATTTGAAATTTAAAACCTAAATGTGGGCCTATAATTAGAAATATGCAACTTCGTTCCTTGTTTCAGATTTAAATCTTGACATATTGAGTGGAGAGTGAAGACACATTAGTCACCACAAATCTACACGTCACAGTAACAGTGTTAATATTAAAGTAATCCATATTTTCATTTTAGTTTTCTTAATTTCGTACATCACATCAGCTACACAAAAGCACTTGCCTTAAAACAAAGTGAATGACTGTATAGAAATCAATATAACATACACTATATACAAGAACAGAGGAGTAAATTGTGTTTCCTCCAGTCACTGCAGTGAATCTCCTGATCCTGTCTCTTTTCATTCAATTATCTATCTTAGTTTGTTATATTTTTCGATTGCCATTGTCAGCCTAAATGTCAGACGTGCTCAATGTCACCTGCCTACGTCCATTTCTTCTTAAAGTAAGTCTGAAAACACACACACACACACATTTTGTACACAGATAAAACCATTGATGTTATATGGCGTCAAGGCGCAGCCAAAAAAATAAAAAATAAAATAAAATAAAAATAAATAAATAAATAAATAAATAAATAAAGGTGAGAATCTATAAACTCTCATCTAACACGCCATCAATGAGACAGTCTTCCCTTCCGTTGGATAATCACCGAGAGCGCTGCTACCGTACCTCGCTGATGTGTATGGTGGGCACCTCACAACCCTCCTCCTCCACAACCCCATCAGTAGGCTCGCACCCGTCCTCAGGTGCTGGGGGAGGCTTGGGGGTGGAGGTGCGGGGAAGCGGGGCGGTGTCAGATTCGTGGGCAGTGACAGGGGCTGAGGAACTTTTGTCATCCTGTGTGGGCGGGGAGACTTGGGTGTGGGAGGTTTGGAGGCTGCTGCGGCGTGGGCTTGGTATGGGGATGGGTGGAGAGAGAGGCATTCCACCCTCTACACTTTCACCCGAGTCTTCTATCCCCGACTCCGAGTCTAGCCAATGTGAGACTGTGGGATCGGGTGCCGAGGGCGGCCATGACACCTCGGTGGTGGAGGGTGGAGGGTGCATGGTGGTAGTCATGGAGGGAGGAGTGGTAGGGGTTTGAGCTGGGTGGTCGGGGCATACCACACCTGGCATGGTGCCTCTTGCCCCGAGCTAGCTACATCACAAACACACACTCCTCCCTTAGATGTGTAGCTTTATCGTTCTAATTATATAATTTTCCGTACTCAGGAGCAGTTCTTTGGCTGAGATAAGTTACACACATTCACAAAACACCGATTCTGAAGTTAGAAAGGGCGTGGTATATAATTTGGCGTCACTTCATTACCTCGCAGTGCAAACACCATCTATCACACTTCACCAGGCCTGCATGCAGCAAGGCCCTTGTCTTGTGTGCCGTGTCATGGAAAGGCTCAGATCAATAATGACCTCGCCGATGCACAAAAAAAGTACATAAAACCATATAATCTCCAAAAATCCAGTCGGCTTGCACTTAGCAATTCCTGTAACAATAAGTTATGTTACCAATAAAAAAATATATATATAATACACGTATTTCATAAGTTTTTGATAATGCGTTAACAACAGGTGACCAAACTCATGATAGCACTCGAAGCACCATTGCTACTCCTGAGACAGCTGTAACAGTACTGTCCCTATTACTGTTTCCCCGAGCCTGCTTCCCTGAGTCGCACTCCACCAAACCTCACCTACAGTACCATCAATCATTTCAAGAATATGCCTGTTTCTCCCTTCTTATCACGACTGAGGTTCAAATGTTAACACACTTGAAACAATCTGAAGTGCCATACAATAGTCTGTATTTCAGATTAACGATTCTTCAAATTGAACTAGTTAAAGAGTCACGGATGGTTGACGACTATAAACTTTATTGCGTTACATGAAAATTGATAGCAAATGAAACGGACACGAACACATAAAAAAGTCACGTATGTAGGTTAAACGTGCTTGTTAAGACGAATAATACTTGAAAAAAAAAATAAACAAAATAAAATAAACAGTTCCATGTAAAGATGACGTTGCTATCGAAGGCTGGGCAAAACGTTAATTACATCTGATGACTGTAGCTTCTTGAGTTGTCGAGTCAGGTGCTACGAAACTAACATTACAGTATGATACCAGCACGGGACTAAAACTCCAATTCTTAAAACCTAGGACTTGAATATATATACACAATAGAGAAATACACTACCATCCACGCTAGTTTCCTGAATGTGATGCTGCTTACAAGTAGATGAAAATATGAAGGTAGCTCTCACTAGGCACCAGTCCTTCCATCCCACCCTCCCTGACAATGACACTCTCCACGGCACACACGCACGAACACGCACCCCCCCCCCCCCCACACACACACAGACACCCAAAGCCTCATGTTCCGTAGATTTATCCATCATGAAGTGTAATGAGGTTCCCAATTTCCCATTTCCGTTCACTTTAACAAAATATCGAGTGAACGATTCAATATTTTGTTAGACTGACCCTCGAATCTAACATTTATGCCCACATTACTTAAGTGTCACGAATATTTTGCCAAACAGGTAATAAATTTTTCCTCGTAATACTCAAACAATGACTAATCAAACAATACAAGTAAGTATCGTGACCCAATCTTTATCGCCTCCACGGAATGCCAACAACGGACTGTGTCGTGCTGCGCTGACCTACTATGTATTTAGTTTCGAGATATTACATGTTCACAATCTGAAGAATGTGTACCTCTCTGTAATGTGTTTGTAGTGCTGGCTTCGAATTTCACTTTAAACTATTCTTGTATTCACAGCTAAGGCTGGTGGAGCTTCATGAACTCTTGAGGCAAAACGGTTGTTTGTATTTATCATAATTACGCTACTACCAAGCATATCCACTCAACTGATTTATTGTCGGTGTATGAAAAGCTACGCCTCAGGTTGCTTCAAATCTGGCAAAGTGTGACAGAGAAAGTAAGTAGTCCCGTCCCCGTTGTAAGCAGCGCCAGTCGGCACTAAGCTTTTTCCCTCACTATAAGTTTCACTTCACCGCCTCACGCTTCCTCCTCTAGACATGATGGGCCTGAAAGGCCTTACCGATACCAATTGAAGATGTGATTGTTGCCATGCAAGCTCTGCGTTGCAAACATTTACTACTCAGCCTTCGGGTCGCAGCGCCTAGAAACAACCTCACTCTCGCTCATCAATGCCACATCACATGGTGTTATGAGACTAAATAAATTACGTCAACCATCATGACACGGTTCAACGCACAGTAATCACTACACACAACTCAACTCAAACACTACTAGTAACCGAAAATAATAAACTATTAATTTTCAAAGCCATGTTCTTAAGGTTTAGTAAGCGGCAGGTGAAACAACAGTAACGTTTACGTTGACGGCACTGCTGCCTCAAGACCTGAACTTTGTAACCGATATTCCACAAGTGTACACACTAGTAATTAGTAAACTGTTAACTGTTAACTGTTAACTGTTAACTGTGTGTGTGTGTGTGTGTGTGTGTGTGTGTGTGTGTGTGTGTGTGTGTGTGTGTGTGTGTGTGTGTGTGT
>JAXIVD010000332.1:25000-27500 GCA_036785275.1 Cancer borealis | reverse complement strand
GTCGGCCTGTGTACACATGACAGCTCCTGTTTACCTAATACCACTTCTAACCATTCATAGATCTAGCTTACCTTTCTATCGTATTCGCACTTACTAACTGACTGTTAGCCTCTTTCAGTCATCCACCACCCTATCGGTTTGACTCCTTATCGTTTCTTCCAAAACAACCTAGTCGTCGTCGCAGGCAACAATACAGGCTGAGCAGCCATAAGGCTTCCTGTTAAAGTTAACACACATCTTTTGGCATCTGTACTGACGGGGAAGCCTGAAATAAGTTTGACGATGGAAAGAGATGCTCGCACAATCATGGAAACAGACTTTTTCAACGTAAAAGAAGAGTTTTCGCTGTGACACGTCTCTTTTCTAACCCAAAGTCACGCTCCCTTTCCTGCACCCCACCCCTCCTTCTGGTCCTCACTCACCCTCTACTTTCCCTGTCATCTTATTATTATTCAAGCTCCTCCCTGCTTTTCTTCCTTATCCTCCCAACTTAACCTTTCCTGTACGTACTGTAAATGCCTTGCCGCACAGTGTCTCTACACAAATTATCAACAAGACGTCTTTACATTTTTTGGCAGAAGTCGAGATATCAGTAAGATAAGCCTGTAGCGGTGGCTGGTTGTAAGCTTTATCTCATCATGTGAATGATATATTACACAAAATGCAAGTTAAGTTACATATTTGCAATACGTTGCAATAATGTACTACTTTGACTCAGAGAGACCTAGCCGCTGCCAGCAGACCGACTAGGGCGCGGCGAGTCATCTCCGAGGCAGGGACTGGCTGGGCACTGTATTAATACAAACACTACACAAGGTGGATAAGCGGACGTTGTTGCTCTGTGTGGCCTAGCGTATTGGCTTCAAAAATATCTATGATACGTACGTTGCATAAAGATCGTAAGGACGCTGTTGAACGTGTACAGAAGAAACGTCCCTGAAAAAAAACTTTCCTATCAGTATCGTCACAAACTTAATCCTTCCCAAGCCTTCACTCACAATGGAACACTAAACCTCTCTCGGCTGGCCCAAACGTGCTAATCAATACACCACGATAATGATTATAATGTTAATACTAATAATATAGCATTATCTTTATCGCCATCAGCATCATTACTATTATTGCACATTATTCTAAGTATTGAATAGACAACACAGCTCGTCAGTAATCACAACAATCCTTTTGTGGCACGTCATATTCACCCGAAGGCCACTACCTACACCAGGCCGTGAATGGGGTACTGTTTTGTGGGGAAAGAAACATACGCACGCATATACACACACACACACACACACACACACACACACACACACACACACACACCATTTTCACTCATCATGCACTATCAAGTAATGCATCAGGGTTTGGTTAACTCCGTGTCACGTTCTGTTGGTTATTCGTTGCAGCGACGCAGCTTCAGGTGAGGCAATACAAACTGTAGTGATGTTTGTGTATTAATATCACACGAAGATCAGACCACAAAACAAGTGATGAGTAGTCAAGGCCAGCGGCCACTACACTTTCCAAGGCCAGACGCTGACCGGAAGAAAAGGATGACTGACGGCATGTTACCCGTAATATAACGTAGCCGGTGGAGTGGCGGAAACCCTTTCTGATAATGTGGATATGAAATTTGAAATTTTGTAGGGAAAACTAAGCAGAGACTGGCACGGTGCCATGTGTGGTGAAGGTTGACAGGAGGTCTTGGTTTAACAATGGATTTATAATTGGCGATCAAAACACACACACACCACGACAAAAACACTTGCATCCTTCCACCTTCACGGAGGCAAAACATCACCTCGTTTCCCCACGCAGCCCTTACTTCTACCACACACACACACACACACTCGACAACTGCAGCTGGAACACAGGATGGTAATTTTCAATAAAAAAAACAAACAAAAAAAAAAGCACACGATACACCACACGTGGGATCAAACACTTTAAACTTCTGCTTGAGTTTCTTTATCTCTTTTCCATCCGGTGAAGGTGATAAGACTGGTAGCAGGCGGGAATCTCGTCACAGATAATGAATGCCACGCAACATACTAGTACATCAGTCTCACTTAATGCTTCCCTAAGCCCCACACACTGGAGAAAACGGAGCACACAGTTACACATCCACTTCGCGCCGTCTTGCCTCACGCACTGACACACACACACACACACACACACACATGGAACGGGATGAGGCGGCGGGCCGGGGGCAGGTTGTGGTGCGGAGGGAAGGAGGGGGCACGACAGAGAGAGGGGGGGAAGGGAGAGGTTCAAGCCGGTGCATGTGTACTGACTCAGCGTTCTCGTTCTCTCTCTCTCTCTCTCTCTCTCTCTCTCTCTCTCTCTCTCTCACACACACACACACACACACACACACACACACACACACACACACACACACACACACACACACACACACACACATACACACACACACACGCGCCAACCATATCCACATACACATTGATAAGAACGCCTACCTAATTTTCCCTTGTTAAGT
>JAXIVD010000332.1:5000-22500 GCA_036785275.1 Cancer borealis | reverse complement strand
GGTGGTGGATAGGGCCGAGGAGGCGAGGAAGGCACAACAGCTAAGGGGGTGCGGGATATTGATGGTGGAGGCTGCCAGGCAGCCGTCAGGTACACAGCCAATTCACTTCCTCGGTGCATCCACCTGCTGGGTGCAAACGTCCCGTCCCTGTGCTGAGTGAGTGAGATGGCACTCCTTCAGGTACAGCCTCAGTGCAAGTGTTCTGAACCAACTATGTCAAAACACTTAAAACAACTACCGCATCTGATCAGTAGAGGTCTTGTTACACATGAACCCATACTAGAGCACCTGCACCGCACTGGAATACCTGGCAAGTACTGTACATTTACACCTAATACATCATAGGACAGGTTCACCGCCCGAGGACACACGCACCTGAGCAGTGGATGCGTTCCTAGAGACATGACGTGTGTGAGTTCAAACATCCTTGACCAGGAAGAACTGAGCAGGGCGCGGGTGGTTGCATTACTGGCGGGTGGGAAGGGGAGGGGGAGAGGGGGGAAGAGGGAGTTGAGGGGAGGGGAAGGGGGTGAGAGACAAGGCCGCACCTACATACGTTGATCCACCTCCACTCTTGTCCACTCACGTTCAGAGGATTATGTCATTAAGATTATTCTACTTTAAACTCTTATCTTGAAAGTCTTCTGTGAACACATGCTCATCTAGCGGATGTATTCGTGAATACATTGAAAAAAAGTTCCAACACAAAAACAAGCGTCAATACAAGCAACATTTATTTTACTTAGTTTATTTATTAAATTCTTTGCCAGCCTCTAATACATGAAATATAAATATGTAACAAACAAAGAAAACTGCCTCTATCAATACATCTAATACAACATGAAAGAAACTAACAACCATATGAAACAACAGTTGAGAAGCATCAACTTAATTTTTTTCTCTCAGATGGTAACAAGGAAAATTTTCAAGGGAATAGTGATGCAACACACCTCGATAATTACGAAACAATCTAAAAAAAGGAAACTAATGCGCATGATGCAGTATATTTACAAACATGGTTTAGCTTTAGCACTTTCTCGCCATGACTAATATAAACGGGATGATCTGACCTACATTTTGTTACATCGTGTTCCAGTTAGTGGTATAAGACAAGGAGGGCGAGGGCCAGCAGGCCATGGGCAGGACAGAAGAGGCATCGAGGGTATACTGGCACCGTGACACTAAACAAACACAAGAAGCTTTCGTTTCTGTTCCCGTTTACAGTGATAACACTTGTTTTTTATCTTTATCTAATTGCTTATCACCATTACACTTGCAGTTATCAACGGAATTATGAACGCATTAAAAACTCGTGCTCAATATTAAATGCTTATTCATAATTCTTGGATTTCTGGGCAAATCAAATTGTAAAGCAACTTGCTTGATGTGCATTACAAAGCAACACATGCTACTGGAGTATAGTTAACAAACGAGAGAGAGAGAGAGAGAGAGAGAGAGAGAGAGAGAGAGAGAGAGAGAGAGAGAGAGAGAGAGAGAGAGAGAGAGAGAGAGAGAGAGAGAGAGAGAGAGAGAGAGAGAGAGAGAGAGAGAGAGAGAGAGAGAGAGAGAGAGAGAGAGTTACATAGAAAAAATGTAATTCTCTCTCTCTCTCTCTCTCTCTCTCTCTCTCTCTCGAGAGAGAGAGAGAGAGAGAGAGAATGGTGGAGGGGTAAACAAAACGGACTCTCATGAATAACTTCGTCCCCAAAATAGCCAGCCACTCCCCCACAAAGAGACCTTTCCACCTTCCCACCACTTGGCAGCCACCTATGATAATTCAGGTAATGAGGAAGCATTGCACTTATCGGTTACTGTGGAGGTTCCTGAGGTTATGAGGTGTGCTGGGACTATAGTGGATTCAAAGTGAGATGGCATGGCCTGGTTCTTCTATTGTATGATAAATTTCACCGCAGTGTTTAACTTCTAGCAAGGTCAAGCTATCACAACGACACTCAAGCTACTCTAGTGTGCTGTTGTCGCAGCTTTTGTAACCTATGAAACAAACAACATTCCTTCTCCTGATTTCCTAATAAATGGTTGTCCAATAAAAACTACTAGAAAACTAAAAATAATAATAATAATAATGAATAAATAAATAAAATAATAGTATAAAATAAAATAAACATATAAAGATAAATACCCAGCCGGAGAGACAATTCTGTGACAAGACTAGTTAGCAGACAGCTAGTGGTCAATGTTTAGAATAATATTTTGACAGTCCAATCCAAAAAGTTGTCTTATCAGTCATTAACTTCAAACAAAGGCTTTTCAGGTGGGTATGGGTAGTTTTTACATACCGCCAGCAGTGTGCAAAGTCCCTACACACTCACTGCTTAATTATATTCAACTCAACCTCTTGTTCAGTGCTTGTTACTATTCACCCATCAAAAGTAGAATTAATATGGTTATTGTATTATTAAACTCATAGAGAAGTCATATAATCTAGCACCATACACTTATTAATTACTATGAACGAGGAGCATATACCCAAAAGATGCATTGCTCCAGTCAACAATAACTTTTTTCCTCCTTTCCAAATGAGTATCCATGTAGGCCTTTTTCACTGTCAGCAACTTTTTTCCTTTATCAAAATTGATCAACTTATCCAGCTATGAAGTTTATTGGTCTCTATAAGATTATTTCCTATAGATTCAGCATGAAGAACATTTAAATTTATGTATAGTAAGCCACATGAACACACAGGTATCATTCAAATCTATGGACTATACAAGTAAGATGTCTTAATTCAATCTCCCATGGGCATATCTGATGTGACATATGGTCACTCCAATTATGCCCTACAGACTACAGCTCGACAAAGGTCCTTGACATCAAAAGCATCAATTCAAATCTGCATGATGATCATGAGTCTTTTCTAACGCTGCCTTAGAGCAAGGCAGGATCATTCTGCACATATAATGACTATACCATAACAGATACTAATAATGGGTCATCAGAGGATTTCTTAACAATGGCGGGTCTTGTCCGGAAGTACCAAGTAATGTGCAACCCTCCAAGACCTTCAAGTCCTTACCGCACATATGACCAACTCATGTTGCTACATCCAAGGAGCTTCCTAATACCTTGACCATAGTCTTGGCTCTTTTTAGTCACTCTATTGCATTCATCATGGAAGGACATGCACTGCACATTTATACTGTGTCTAGGTCGTCAGCTGTCCTTGTGCCTGGAGGTTAAGGATCTATAATTCATGCCTCCTTATCTCCTGCCTGTCATGTAAGGCAACTAACATGGAAGGGGAAAAAGGCTTGGAACCTTCTCCTGTGTGTGAACCTTGCATTTTCAATGTAATGAAAACAAGGACAAACATACATGAATGAGTTACTTCATGACCTATAGTGCATTCCCTACTGGATAGCATTGAAAGCCTTGAGTATGGCAAAGCTGCACGTATAAAAAATATGGGGAGCTAAGAAGTTTAAAACTCAATATTTAAACTTACCTTAGGTTTGTGAGAGAAAGAGAGAATGAAAAAAAGTGCAAGAGAGAGAGAGAGAGAGAGAGAGAGAGAGAGAGAGAGAGAGAGAGAGAGAGAGAGAGAGAGAGAGAGAGAGAGAGAGAGAGAGAGAGAGAGAGAGAGAGAGAGAGAGAGAGAGAGAGAGAGAGAGAGAGTGTGTGTGTGTTGTGGTCACTTCTGCAGACTCCCTTGATGTGAAGTACTATCAAGGACTTTAGAAGCACAAGAGACTTACCTCTATGGAGTCTACGCTGAACAGTTTGTGGCCCGGGTTCAAGCTGGGTGCATCACAAGAGCGGTCAGTGCCATGCATGACGGTGTTGGTCTTGGTATCATCCTCAGTGGATGGAGCTACATAGTCATCATCATCACTGGTCAGTCCAAGTTCATCCCCATAGCTGGAGTGGACCCACTGCCACAGCTCTGTTGCACTCATTTGCTGTTATGGCAGTAAAGCAAAAATATGTAATGGAACTTGAATTACAAATGTAAACTCAACAGATAAGCAGTTTATGTAAGCATATAGATTATCAACCATTATTTTCCCACTGTCTTGAACTCGGCAGGGGAAAAAAATTGAAATAAGTATATGTGAAAAGTGAGCCATGCTTTGAAGCTTCATATGGATACTACACTTGTAACTGTATCATTTCAAGTAGCAAAGAAACAATTTCAAGAAAGGAAAGGAAAAAAGAAAGACACCCCAAATCACCCGAATGTGCCATTCTATGTATATGACAAGCCTTAATAATACATATGATACATAGGGAAACACTAACATGAATACCTTCAACCCTCTGTTTGGGTTTGAAGGATACAAGTTAGCTAATTTGAAATCAACTGAAGTATCTGTGGTGCAGCGGTTAGCACGTCTGACTATGAATCCGCTAGCCCGAGTTTGATCTCAGACGAAGGCAGGCGGTACACAGCTCACCCAGCTGTTCGTCCTCCCAAACGGGTTGGTAGGTACTTAGGTAGGGTACTTAGGGTAACCTGGGGAAGGTAAACTGTGGAAAGTTGGATGTTACAGTGGCCCTGTGTCCTGGCAAAACGGATTAATTTCCACCACAGGCTCAAAGGCCTATCTGACAGGAGATGACCAGCCGCAGCTACGGCAGCTATAATGTGTATCCCCACTTTATCTTATCATTTATCTGTCTTGGAGGATAGTGAGCAGCTAACTGCATTGCCACTGAGCTGTTAGTTAAGACATGCTGTCCAAATTTGCTACTTTGCTCACATTTTTACTTTCTTTAACTATCTTGCAACAAATCTGCTGTCACCCGAGAGTACTAAACAGCCCTGTGGTGGGGATTGCAAGAATGCTACTATCGTATTCCCCAAGACTTTTGAAGGCAACCAAAAGGGATGGAATGAAGGGTCTTGGAAAAACCTCGTCAGTACACTTTTCTATGAAAAGAATTGTGAAGGCATTTTCCTTATTAAATAACATAACCTACACAAATGACTTGTGCTTGGACATTGTGACATTGTGAATGCGTATGAGAAAGGTTTAAATACACTAAATTGACACACACTAAACAGCTGTCAAATACAAGTATGCTGGCTTAGTCAATCAGCTAAGGATGTTATCATAGTCTTTTTATACACAGGAATGTAATATTTTGTGACATATAGCAGGTATATTCAATTACTTGCATAGTAATTCAAACTAACATTGAGGATTTTTTTTGCAATATTCACAACATTTAAGTTCTCTGATTAATTCCTTTTTTCATTGTTGCCTGAATATCCGATGACTGTGTCAACAGAAAGGGCTTTTTCATGATCAAAATATCAGCATATTGATTTAAGTGATATCACTATACCATTATGAGTTACTTGAAAGTGCAATTGCATCCGATACTTTAAAAATATTGTTTTGTATCTAGTAAACATGCAAGACTTCTCTACAGGATCCTCACAAAACTGCAAATATGCTGTTGACTATTACAAAATATGAAAATAAACATCCCATAAAATCAACTGTGTACATATCATAGACAGAAAATTAGTTGTAAAAAGAAAAAGATGTATATCAGAGACAAAGGCTTTGGTTGTAAAAAATAAAAACTGATGTATAGCTTAGCAAGAAGTCAAATCAGAGAGCACTTCTAGATGAGTGATGGGAACATACTGATGGCGTGCAGTGTGTGGATGCTGGTCATGGGTTGGTGTGCCTTGTGCTTCTACCTGCAGTCAAGTAGTGGATTTAAGTAAGTCAAAAGAATAACATGCTAACAACCACAACACACACACACACACACACACACACACACACACACACACACACACATACATACACACAAGGTAGTATAAAACAATATACCCACCTGGTCCATTAGAGCATTCTGCCAAATACGGAAAAGCATGAGGTAGGTTTTGTCTCGGGAAGCGAAGGAAGTGAAGAAGTGTTTCTCTCCTTCAGTCCTTATCTCGACAGCATTAGGAATAACCAGAGCTGTCTTTTCCTTAGTCATAGCCACTATATCCTTGCTCTTGATGGACACCTGTTGGGACATAAGAAGACCACTGTTTTTATAAAGTGACCCTTTTGTTCAGGTGTAATACTATATATCTGTATTTACCTTCACACACACACACACACACACACACACACGCACGCACGCACACGCACACACACCCCACCCACCCCCCACCAACACCCCCGCCCGCCCGCAGATGATGCCAAACTATTGAGAAGGATGCAGAAAAATTAAGATTGTGGAGCACTGCAACAGGATCTTGGACAAAATATTTGAGTAGTTCTGTACATGGGAAATGGAATTTCATACAAAAAAATGCAGTGTAATGGAATTTGGGAAAAGCAAGAGAAGGCATAGGAGCGTTTATTCAATGGGGAAGGAGAACACTAATAAGAAGAAAGAGGAAAAAGACTTAGGAGTAACCATTATGGATAATATGTCACCTGAGAAACACATAAATAAAATTACTGGTGATACCTATAATTGAGGAATATATGGTCGGCTTTTACTTATGTGGCTGAAGATATGATTAAAAAATTGATAACGTCTTTGATGCGCCCAGGAACAGAATATGCAACAGTATGGTTATCAAGTAAAAAAAAAAAAAAAAAAACACATAAGAAAACTAGAGAGGATACAGAGAGCAGCAACAAAGCTTCCCCCAAATTTAAGACAACTGTCATACAAAGAGAGGCTGCAGATACTGGGTCTTACAACATTGGAGCAGAGGAGGGAAAGAGGAGATCTAATAGCAATGTACAGAGTGATGAAGGGGTTAGAAAAATTAGATAGAGAAAATTTACTAATTTGAGACACCAGGGACACAAGAGGACATGGAAAGAAACTAAAAAAAGGACATCTGTAGGAGAGAAATCAAGAAGGTCAGCTTCCCACAACAATGCATAGAGGCGTGGAATGGTTTGGAAAAAGGAATAGTGCATGCAAGAACAGTTCATGAATTCAAGACAAAGTTAGATACTTAAATATATATTCCTATTAGCATGGTCTCAGAGCATGTGCCGAGGGGACTTGGACTGAGACTGGTAGAGTGTTTGTTTACATTTTAGCCGCAGATTCTTAGATTTCCACTGTCGGACACTGTCCAACTCATCCGGCGCCACCGCCCTAAAACACACCACGTCCTCTGCTTCACCATTCACCACTTTCTTCTCCAACTGTCCTCTTCTGGCTTCTCCATCCACCTTCAGTGGGTCCCCTCACACGTCGGCATCATGGGTAATACAGTGGCCGACAGAGCGGCAGCGGAAGCACACTCCCACCCCTTCCCCATACACCTCCCCACTGACCAGACTGACTCACTGACTAACCTCCACACAGCCTGTAGACTACACTGGGACACAGACCTGACTAACGCCCTACAGTACACCTCACTTGGACGCATTAGACAAGACACACGACACCACTGGTGGACCTACTCCCCCAGCCGTGCCCTTGACACTGCCGTCACCAGACTCAGAGTTGGACACAGCCGCCTAAACTCCCACCTACACAAGCTGGGCATGACTGATGAACCCCACTGCCCTTGGTGCCCTACACAACCAGACACCCCAGAACACCTCCTACTTCACTGTCCTCGTCACCACTCCCACCGCATGGCACTCCTTCACTCACTGTCGTCTCTCCACATCCGCAGACCAACAATAACAGACATCCTAGGTGGCTCTCAAGATCCTGGCCTGGCCTTCAAAGTACTCAAACACACCAGGACCTTCCTCCAAAGGACAGGTCAACTCAACAGGATCTGATCCACTCATTCATCTGCAACCTGCACTTTTGGGGCACTAGAGGCTGTGGCACCACAGCCTGCACGGCCCCATCAAATTCCCAAGAAGAAAGACGTTTAAGCTAAGTTTCTGATCTGTCAGAGACTGAGGTTCACCCAGGAACAATGTACTAAGGTCTTTTGAAGTTGTAGAATAAGTAATTAAGACAGAAGTCAATACATTCGTGTATATGATGAAGTAAGACAGTTTAATATCGCCATCTCGGTAATCAGGAATTGGTCTTACAACAGATGGTCAAGAAACGCCCTAAAATCCGACTATTGATAACAACACCTACTGTACCTAACTGTCTACATACAGACAGAGGCGATATAAAATAACAGACTTGATAGGGAAACACCTTAATTATATCTGACATGTAAGTAATAACCTCGGGAGAAGACACTAATGTTATCTCCATATTATTCCTCAACTACTTTAATTTAAAATTTTTACACAGTGCAGTCTCCCAAACATGTACGTACATAGTTTTCTACATACTTGTATTCATTGATGTATATGAGTTTGTGTCTTGAATGTTTGTTTATAATCTAAGATTAATCTATTGTATTTTACAAGTCAATAAATTTTCTTGGTTTTCTATCATGTTTACCTAAAAAGACATTACTTTTTAAGTAAATTACAACAATAATTTAATATGAATATTCAGATGGTTTGGACACCTGAAAAGACTGGGTGAGTTGCCAAGAAGGATGTACAATGCTAGGATCACCTTCTGGGTCACGTAATCCTACTATTGCCACTTAGAAAACAATATGAAACAAGGCTCATAAAAAAAAAAAACTTTTTTATTAATTGAAAAGTTAGAATCAAGAACAGATAAATTTTTATTTAGGTTAGGTTAGGTTATTTTCTTAAGCAATTTACTGTCGAGCAATTGATAGTTTGAGAAATTATTTCTTGAGCAATTTACTGTCGAGCAATTTACTTCGAGAAATTTACCTAGATTCAGGCTATAATATGACAATCAGGAAAAAAAATCTAAAGTAAAATACCTGACTTTTGGGTAATGAAATAAAAAAAGCTTATATAACGGAACCTAACCGAGCCAAACCGTACCTAGCTAAACCTAATCTAACCGGTATTAATTTATATCATTAGAATGCTCTAGAGAATTCAGAGCTGTACTTTTGCATTACCTGTTGCATTTTGATAAGGTCTTCTTATTCCAAATTCTGTCGCAAATTCTTAGTTTGTGAGATATTCATTATTTTCTGTGACATGTCTTCGAAAAGTAATAAGGAAAAAAATTAAAGTAAAATGCCTAACTTTTGGGTAATGAAATATAAAAAGCTTATATAACTGAACCTAACCGAGCCAAACCGTACCTAGCCAAACCTAATCTAACCACAACCTAATGTAACCTAACCAGTATTAATTTACATCTTCATCAGAATGCTCTGAAAATTCAGGGCTGTACTTTTGCAATACCTGTTGCATTTTTATGTTTTCTTAATCCAAATTCCGTCGTAAATTCTTAGTTTGTGAGATATTCAATGTTTTCTGAGAGATCTCTTCGAAAAGTAAAGTTTAGTTTCGTTTTAACAAGGTTCTAATATTTGTCAATGTAGGTTAGGGTTTTGGTTAATTTATGTTATGTTATGTTAGGTTTAGGGAAAGATTCGTAAGACGACCCAGTCTTTTTTTGACAGCAATTTTTTCTGATAGATTTTGATGTGTTTTTAATTAATCTGATGTTTGTTATGGCAAGCAATTTTTTTTCCTCAAGTTAAAAATTGCCACAAAAAAGTCAGATTAATTCGAAACCATCAAAATCAATAGGAGAAAACTTTCTTTCAGTAAACCAAAGCAAACCTAATTAAAACTAATCTAACCCAAGCAAATCTAAGTAAGACTAACCTAACTAAATCTAACCTTCTTTAACCAAACCAGGTAAAGATTCGTAAGATGACCCACTCGATATCTCGTTATCTTTATAATGCACTGCAAATTCAACCTCAGATACTTGTTCAGATAGGTTAGGTTAGGTTTGATTATGTTTGCTTAGGTTAGGTTGGTTAATTAGGTTTGCTTAGGGTTACTGAAAATATTTTTTTTCTTATTGATTTTGATGGTTTGAATTAATTTCACTTTTTTGTGGCAATTTTTACCTTTGGGAAAAAATGCATTGCATAACAAACAAACATCAGATTTATTCAAAACACATAAAAATCTATCAGGAAAAAAATTGCTTTGTCCAAAAAACAGACTGGTTCATCTTCCAAAACTTTACCTAGGTTAATTTAGAAGCTATCAAATGTTCTCTATGACCAAGAGTAGGGAGTTGGACGAATTGCAGACATTTTATTTCATATACAGACTCCATAATGGTGAAGATGTAAAATTATACCCCATAACCTAACATAACATAACCGCCTGAAACCTTTACAGACGTGTTGAGTACACTAGATGTATAGTATGTACGACTTCATATTTATATCGATATCATCGAAGCAGTAGTTATGCAGAAATAACAAACTATTTACTGACAATCATTGTATTTTGTCTTCTCCCAAGAAACCCGCAGTCCCACAGGTCTCCAGAATTGTTGGGGGTTGATGAGGATGTCTTATTAGATATGCATTTGCGACAAAAATCAATGTCAAATTCGTTCGAAATGGATCATTTTTTATACGAAGTGTGTTATTTACATCCAAGTGCATTGGGAGAGCTAAAAATTTACCAGCCACACAATCACCTACGCTATATCACTACTCTCACAAGAGTTTACGACTTCTTTTATCTCCTCACATCTTCTTGCCACCTAAATACTGTTTACTGCGGCTATTATTGCTCCAGACTCTATTATATGTTAATCAGCAAGTTTTTTCTACGGCGATAAAGGTGCCCACGAAGAGGGTGCGCTGCCATGTTGGCTCAATCAGCTGATTATCTCAGCACGAAAAAAAAAATATATACCATAGCGACGTCGCTATGTGTCCAATATCGTTCGGTGGGCAAATTCTTCACCCCCCCCACCTCGCTGAACGCGGCCTAGGTAAATACACACACGCTACTCTTTACACCAGCCATTCAATAATACTAGACTCGACCCTCGATTTAAGGGACCTAAATTTAACAAAATGTTCGCTGCTTGAATAATGTGTCTGCTAGGTAGCTGAGTGAGCAGTGTGAGTGGTGAGAACTTTCTGCCAAATCAAGCATATAGCATCAGTCACTGTTAACCTCCCAACCGAGTCACACAGTTGATGACCGACCAGAACAACCAAAATACTCTCTACGGGGCTGCAGCTCTGCAATCCTGCAGTCCTGCAGCCCCACAGCCCCACCATCGTTGTACCCCACACTGAGTATATTATGACATGCCTGGCAAGACAAGTGTTACGTGAAATCTTGTTGATGGAACCCTGAACACTTGCAGCACCTCGCCGTGCTAGCTTTTTGCACTTGGACATTGGAAGGGGACTAGGAACAACGAGGGAGGACATACAGGTGATTATGAAAGCACACACATGATAACTCTTGCTGCTCACACTTTTATGAACCCGGTCTGCTGAGATCGTTACCAAGCAACGGATGATTAGATTCCAAATTATGTCTGTTAAATCAATGGTTGTGTAAATATATTTTCCTGCTTTAAGTATCTGTCCCATTATTTTTCTAATCATGTAGAAGTGGTTCTGCAAACTGCTTACAACAAATCGTATAATTGCACTACAATTACATGATTTTCTGAGGAGAAAAAACTTAGATGAATACAGAATGCTAGTAATTAATTCACCAATACTTACAAAGGTCTCCCAGCCAAATATCTTGGAATAAAAGCAAAAGTAGTTTGGTGTGACATACAGGCGACCGTGAACTAGGATATCCTTCTGCAGCGCACAGGAATAGTCTGAAAGGTAAAAATGAAGGTAATGAAAACAGGAAGCACTTAGTAAAGGGTGCCTACTTAAAGATTCCTTAAATGCTAGTGTGTCCATGAATAACGGAATATGTTAATGCACTTTTGGCAATAGGGTCCAGTTGTCTAGGGTGATAGTTGCCTATTTAGATTATTTCCTTTTAAGTGTTAGTTATGTCATGGATATTGAAATGAGACACACATAAGAAGCTTGAACCCACCAACAATAAGTCTCTCATCAGAAGGTAGATCCTTGAACAGTCTTTTGAGGTCTTCTGATCTGCTCTTGTAAGTAGGGTTTAGCATCTTGTACCATGCCTTGTTGCTCTTCTTATCACTGGACTTAGAATCCCGTGACTCTTTCCTCTCCTTGCCAATTATGCCATTAATGTTGCTGCCTATTTCAGGGGTGCGGGGAGCCTCCACTGACCGACTTGACTCTGAAGACCTGCTAACTGAGTCTGGCTGAAAGGAAAATTGCCAATTGAGAGATGGACTTCAAGTTCAAGTCAGACAAACTGTGAAGTGTAATCACATGTATTTATGAATGATTTATGAATTAATTAATTCTCTTTTAACTGTGATAGAATACACATGAAGGATATGATGCAATACTATGTAAAAAATCCTTTTTATATGCATACAAGGCATGAATCAGTTTAATTACATATGTTTGTGGTACAACAAGGAAGAAGGCATGAATTAAATATGAAGTGGCAGGGATAAATCCTGAGATCCTGTTGTGGATGCGACCCATGCCCTCGTCACTATTTGTGTGACTGACCTGACGTGCAGTGTTTGGCCGGGATGTAATTTTATTATAATATGGGAAACTAGGGATGTGTGTATGCGTGCCTTGTCTTGGCTACCTACTTTAGGCAGATAACAGCTTGGTATATAGATAGATAGACAAATATTTGAAAGCGATTACTACTTACCAATCTGTCATTTCCTTGTTGGTCTAATGAGACCTCAGTAAGAGACCTCTCTATGCTTCCTTCCCTTGAGATGACTCCACAGCTGTCATTTCTTGTGGTTCGTTCATCAAAGCTATCACAGGAAATCTGCCGGGGCATGAGTCTTGGACTTGGCTTTGGGCTTGGAGCTGGACTATGGCTGGAAGTAAATCATGCATGAGATATTAGGAAACTGAGCTTCTTAAGCAATGTCTGACATACAAATAATCTTGTGTCTTAAAAACAATAAATTTCAACTTAAACTCACACATCTCTTGGTTTGAATTGAGCTTTTATAAGATGTAAAACTATGCCAAGAAAACTTTCTGAATCAGATAAACTATTGGCATATATTTCATAATTAGAATTGCTGCAGATACTATTGGAAACTAACAATCAATATAGAAAAATTGTTGATAATTCATCATACAAAATATTTTGTTGTTGAAAAGGTTGAATGACACTTATAAATCTTGAGTCATATAAATCATTACACAACACATTTTTTCATGCTTCCATTAATATCTCAATGTGAAAAATTATTTTTGCAGAATTAGCAAAATAAAAAGCACATAACTGTTCACTTTTAGCCTTCACACTTAGCAACTTTAATTTCCTTTAAGAATGTTGCAGTCTGCCTTGCAGTCTGGTCAAGTATAAACAGTATAAGAGTGCTTTGAGCTCAAGGCAGTGCCCTGATGTGTTGATATCCTAAAGTAAACTACATGTACTTGTAATAATGTCATGCATAAAAGCATAAGTAGGATGTTGAGCAACAATCTATTAAAAAATATATGTAATTCTTGAATATTCACTTGCATTATTCTTAATGTAACAATTATTTGGACAACTAACGTTCCTACATCCAATTTACATTATGTACTAAGCAGACATGAGGTGACACCTCCCATGGTCAAATGCCTACTTAGTCTGCTTCCAAAATTTGTTCTATTACACCCAAAGGAAAACGGTTAGGAACTGCAACTCATGTGCAGGTGAAGGAGGTGCATACTGTATAAGCTTCTTTACTATTTCCAGTGTATTTCTATCTATTTCATGAGCTCTTAATCCTGACAAAATATTAATGACTCTAAGACCACACTACCTCATTAGTCATGATCTAGGATGGTTACTATTCTTATACACACAGTCTATTGAAGCCCATCAATGTGTCTTCAAAATTAAATTATGACCATCATCTCATGTGATATGAAATTCACTGAATATTTCCATCGAAAAATTATACTGATAGCTCAAATTAATAAAACATCATGCATATCAAAACATACTGTAATCAAACTTAAAATACTTTGTCTTGTAAGATTTTCAAAACATCATTACAGTTAAGCCATTCCAACTAACACGTGATAGTTTCTTTTGGTAGTGATTACAAGGCTTCAATATGCAACCAATGATGGAGGAGTGCAGTGTCCCCCATTCTCTCCCACACCACCAAAGCTGAATGGTAAGTGGTAACAGGGCTAAAGCAACTGTTGATGCCAAACCTCTTCTCCATTCCCTTCAGTGTTATCAAAACTTTGAGTAAATTTCTCTTTCCTCTTCTTCGTTATGAGTTTTGAAAAACCGAGAGAGAGTTGGAGTGAATTGGTTGCTAGTGCTGACCTGGCCATATAATTCCTGCGATATCATGCTTTGTGATAACATATTTGAACTATACTGGGTCATGCTGCTCACACCGACAAATTTCACCTTTGGTAGGTGTAATATACCTAACTAAACAAAATATTAAATATATGAATAAAGGCAAAATTTTTTTCAAATGGATTTTCACCAGTACCCAAAAATTAAGTAAACACAAAATACAAGTTCCTATAATTTTTTGTTTATATATATATATATTGTCATATTTTGCAAATATCAACAGACAGGCATAACCAATTAGGTATCCTTTAGTGTTTTACCTGAATCTACCCTCTCCATTTTCTGTTGGGGTGGGCAGGGTAACATGTGTGGTGGGAGTAATCCCTGAGAGATCAAGTGGTGCCAAGCCCCCGAGCCCCCCGGCAGAGTGACTCAAGGAATCACCGAGGTCGGCAGCTGTTGGGGAGGTGGTGGGGCTGGTGGTGGATGGTGCCTCTGGGCCATGGTAGATGCAGTTAGAGGAGGGATATTCACTCCCGAAGTGAGGTGTGCTGTTGTGTCCTCCAGTGAGTGTGGTGGAATTGGTCGAAGAGGAAGGAGATTGATTTTGCTGCATTCCAACATGATAAGAGGAAGAGTTTGTGGAGGCAGATGAAGAAGAGGAGGTAGAACATATGGTAAAAGTAGAAGCAGCAGCAGAAGCAGTAACAGTAGCAGGGGATTGGGTTGCATTGACCATGCCAGCAGAAACAATGTTGTTGGTAGGAAGAGGGTAGGCCGACACAGACGACACTAGGCGGTGAGGGTTGCTAGGCGCCTCACGCAAACCACCACCTCCGTCATCTTCTTCTTCAAGGGGCGGCTGCAAGATGTTCGCGCCTGAATTGGTCAGAAAGATGTTCTCGGCTGACTTCCACCTGAAAGGCAAAATATACAATTTAACTATCCTCCTATAATGCCTGTTTTTCATTAAATAATCTAAAACATATATATGTTACTGTGAGAAATAGCTAGAACCCAACAACTGAGGAAGCACCGAGGGATGACAGGTGGGATGGGGGACAAGGAGCTGCCTCGTGTAGGTCATTTAACTGGCCTCTTGCAATCTCCCCATTTTTTATATTATTATGTTCTAAATAATCTAAAACATATATATGTTACTGTAAGAAATAGCTAGAACCCAAAAACTGAGGAAGCAAATGAGGAGATCCAATATTATAAATTTCCCCACCCCGGCCGCCAACACCACAACTAGTAGTTAGTGTATTAACACGTAGTTAGCGTAAAGTAGTTTGATCAAACAGCCTAGCGAGGACCTACAGGTCTGCTCGGAACATGCTACAGGAGAGGAGGGGGTGGGGGGTAGGGGAGGCACTGTTGCTGGTGTACAGACAGGCAAATGTCAAGGCTGCTGCAGTTAACACAAGGTCACACGGAAGTAAGTATAACAATTACGTATTAAATTAAGGACATTTCAGATCCAGATTTGTTAGATAATGGTGCATCCCTTGCATTTCTAAATGTTAACAATAACAATAATATAATAAATAACATAAACAATTTGAATTATAATCATATTCAATAATTTATTATTGTCATCCTCCTCATAGTTATTACTATAATATTTTCACTACAATTATCATTATTCAAGAAAAAACCGAGCCGCAGCATTAGGAACAGACAACACTGTATAACTAGCACGTCAATCAACAGCCGACCTCACTACGGTCACTAAAACGAATTACTCATCCTACCCTGCCATGCGCCGGGGATTCAGCATGGCCGAGCCTTCTACTTCCGCGTCGGCCGTCACGAAGCACCCACAGCACAGAGGCGGCGGAACCGTCATTACCTCACCCCCGCTGGTGATGTGTTAAGTTCCAGCTGGGGGTGTTTGGTGACCTTTGCTGTTACACTACTCTACTGACCCTGCGACCTTACCACCACGCCATCGAGGTAACAGGCCGTGACCACAACTCTAATAACCTTGATCACTCACAAATTGACGACTTATGATCCCCAAAATGTCCACCGCAACACAATCTAACCCCGTCAAACCCACAATGATTCCCGACAGCAGCCCCACCATACATCATCTCCTCCTTCAATACTAAAAAAGTTACTGATCCCAAAAGTAAACGCAAGAGGGAGGCTGAAGGAGACACGACAGGCGATCACCGCTAGAAGGCACTGACCCTCGCCACCCAAGAAACCAAGCACGTCTGTCATGAATCCAAGGAAAGAATGCGCGATAGGAAGAAAGGAAAAAATATACACGGGATGAAAAATTGGATTGAGTCGCTCCACCCTCAATCCTTCTCACCAAGCAGGCTTTTAAGAAGACCTTGAATGAAATGTTATAACGCTTTAGCACGCACTACGCTATGTGGATGATATACGTACTAAGTTGTCCGTCACTTTCAAGGATTTATAACTTTGGTAAAATAGTAATGAATACGAGTCTCTCTCTCTCTCTCTCTCTCTCTCTCTCTCTCTCTCTCTCTCTCTCTCTCTCTCTCTCTTTCAGTTACAGAACCGTATAATGACCCCAGCTGGCACGAACAGTCTTTCGGAGTCATACCATGAACAACCTTTCCCGCCAAACCCAAACCTCGCTAATGCCTCTCACACGCGTTCAGGGAGTCGTCAGCCTTGAGGTTCATTTCACTTCAAATTCCCTCCATCTGGTTGCAGCGCCTCTGAAGGTGAAATTTACTTTGATTGATGTAATTTTCCGTTCTGCAGTGAGAGAGAGAGAGAGAGAGAGAGAGAGAGAGAGAGAGAGAGAGAGAGAGAGAGAGAGAGAGAGAGAGAGAGAGAGAGAGAGAGAGAGAGAGAGCAGATTACAACATCGGAGGGAGGAATTTCGTTAGAACGGTCTGCTGGAGGGAAAAGTCAGCATCAAGTCGACTTATTTAACTTGTGGCGAGGTAAATTCCCGACCAGCGGCGTTGCGGTGGAGGAGGAGACGAAGAAGAAGAAGAAGAAAAACAAGACGAAGATTACCAAATAAGAACAAAAAATTAATAATGATGCAAAATAAAAAATCGAAACAGAATCAGAACGAGGGAGATGCTACAGTAGATAACCTTACTTTTTATTCTTTAGGTGAGAAACAACTATACTGCCCTTAACTGCGTGATAGCTGGTGGACTGGAGCAAACCGGACAGTTCAAGGTTGTTGTGAGAAAGGGCAGGAGGAAGGAGAGAGGTAGAGAGAAAAAGATAGGTAGAAAGAAGTGCGGTAGGAAGAAAGGGAGGAAGAGAAGAGTGCGGCAGAGATGAAGGGGGATGGGGAGGAGGAGGAA
>JAXIVD010000331.1:142500-181350 GCA_036785275.1 Cancer borealis | reverse complement strand
AATCTCTACTTCATTAAGGGATGGAGATGTTTTGAAAAAAAAATGAAAGATAAAAATTTTTTGAAAAAAAATAGCATAGTATGCCTTAATCCTTTACCAGTTCTCTGTGATAGTTTGGCATTTATACGATGTAGGAAACGTCTCAAATTTTTTTTATTTAACCCTTAGGGTCCGGCGGACGGATATTTCCATCAGGACGTATAGTCTCGCTGACGGATATTTCTGTCGGGACGTAGAGTCTGGCTGACGGATATTTCTGTCATAGCTACTTTTTAGCCAAAAAGTTAGGTTAGGACTATGTCCCGATGGAAATATCCGTCAGCCGGACTTTACATCCCAACGGAAATATCCGTCAGCCAGACCCTAGAGATTAAGGGCATCTTTGTGGGAAAATCCGTTTTGTTTGTCCCCTCCCCCCCCCCCCTTTTTTTTTTTTTTTTTTTTTTTTCTTTCTTTCTTCTTCTTCTTCTTCTTCTTCTTCCCCATATCATATAAACATGCATTATCGTGTATCTGGCAAATGATACCACTGAGATTCCTTCCTACTGTTGCTTGGTGCCCATCAATGTTTGGCAAATGGTCAAGGGGGTAGAGTATGGTTGTTTTGTCACTCCTTTCTTTTGAGTTTCACTGATGAGATGCACTTACTTGCTTTCCACCAGTTTCCATTTCTATGCTCAACACTGTTGCTTTCCTTACTGTCTTCTCATCAATTAAATGTTCAAAATGAGTCTGTCATACTCCTTTCACCTTACCACATACAAGAACTCCATCCTCTGTTATTAATTCTCACAATAACTTTCAAATCAATTTATTTTTTTTTTTTTTCCACAGTGACTTTGCACCATATTTATAAGTATCAGTTTTTGCAGTTATTCAGTTGTGATAAAACATCTTGATTTTATTGCTATTTAAGAGTCATAATACCTATTGGTTTTATGAACATAACACTAGAATGGGAAATATTTATAAGTATCATAATAGTAGTTATTAAATTATGATGAAGCTCCTTGATTTTATTGCTTTATAAGTTTTATAATACCTGTTGATTTTATGGACCTAAGAGAGTGGGAAATGGAGTGTCATAATATAACTGCAATTTGAAACAAGTGTTTCATGAATAATGTAGGAAAGCTGAATGGTGGAATTCAAACTGCTTTCACTTCATGAAGTATAGGAGAGGTGGTGGCCTAGTGACTAGCGGTCAGGCATACCAGCTCAGAGTCCCAAGTTCGAGTCCTGGTACCCGCTGGTCACTTTTGTTTGGTTATACCGCCGAGTGGCCAAAAATCACCCACATGCTGCCATAACATTATCCTCAATGGGACTGCAATGTTATATACACGAGGAGTTTCCGCGGGCAGCAGGAGCCTCTAAATTAGAAACGAGGGGTCACTTAAAAAATCTTACCTGCACTATTAATGGGCGGAGGCTGACCATCTAACGCCTCTATTAAGCCTACCGGCGCCACGGGTTAAGGACATTATAAAAAAAAAATTTAAATAAAGAATAAAAAAAGATGGATTTAGCAGTTTGTGGTAAACATTATCTTGCAACAGAGTCAACAAGGAACAATAAATACACAGTTAAATTGATGTGATAATGCCAAAGTTTGCATCCCCAGTACAGTATATGGATGAACAGTAGAAAAAATAATTTGGAATGAATATGATAAGTGCAAGGGTTAAAACAGATTTAAGACCTGAAACATAAGACAAATGCTCTTGTACAATTCACATTAAAATTTTTGTTCCATTTTTGTTTGCAGTGTACACTGGAGTAGAGGATTATGTGCGAGATGCAGAGGGCAGAGAGGATGATGTGGCAGAGATCCTACACAGTCTCAATGGCTTTGAGGACCTGGAGCCTGGTAAGTATGTGCAGAGCTTTTCTCAGCATGCCCCAAAGTAGTTAAGGTCTATCATGTATATATTGTTATGTATGTTATGTATTGTTTAAAGATGTACAGGTATTCATCATATAGTATTGCATAACATGGTTAATATATTTGCTTGTGGTTCATCCCCAAATTTTGGTTTGGTAGATGTAGCTTTACCACAATCAACATGGCTTTTGTAACACGCTCTTGTTTAACAAATTTGCACAACTTTTATAATGATGTATTCAACATTTATGGTGAGACAAAAGCAGGACATATAATTCATCTGGACTTTCCAAAAGTGTTCAACAAAGTTCCTCATAAACGCTCAAAGGCCTATGTGACTGGAGATGAGCGCCCACAGCTACTTGCAGCATAGCGTGTGCCCCCAATTTATCTTTTATCATGTAGATACTAGTTGAGTGTAGCTACATGGATAATTTTGTTAGGTCCAGTACGACTGTTGCAATGTGTTCTACCTTTGTATAAAGATGTGAAAGATGCTAACCATATCTGTGTGTTAGGGTTTGAGCTGTTGACCAAGAAGAGGATTCTGAATGAGAGGCCAGAGGTGGAACGGCTTTCCCCAATGACCCATGATGAGTTCCAGCAGTATGTGGATGATGATGGCAGGGTGCTAGAGGTGGATCAACTAAAGCAACGCATCTTTAGAGGGGTGAGTGAATAGGTGTCAGGGATAGTATGTAAGGATTAAATTAATTATATTGCTTCTTTTAGTTTGCATGGTTCTCTTAGTTTGCATTAGTAGGCATGGAGAAGTTTAAAGAAGGGATTATGGGAGAAAGAGAAGTAGTAGGACAAGTCTTTCTTTTTAAGATGTAAATTATTCAGGTTAGTGGCCTGGTGGTGTAGGGTTTAGCACACTCAGGTCAGAGGTTTAAATCCTGGGTAAGGTGGAGACAATTTGGGTTTGCCTCAATTCATGCTGTAGTCCCTGTTCACTGAGCAGAAAAGAGATACCGAACATAAGCTAACACCAATCAATCCCAAGAGGAGTAGAAGACTAGGAATCCTGCCCTTCTGTATGTGTGTGTCTGCTGATTGGGTGCTTCCTTCAAGACACTAGAAAAGGTTTATGCCAAACCCTGTCGGGTAAACAGGTTAAGGTATATAAAATAATATTTAGGTTAATGAAAAAAAATTACCCCACTGAGAATGTTGGTGTACATACAAAAAAATTACTTACTAGTAATATGAACAAATTTTAGTTGAGAATTAGACAATAGTAAATATAGATGGAGTAGTAGCTTGAATGAACAGTGCAAATAATGAACTGTCAGAAATATTTTTCTTTAATAGAAATCCTAGTACATTTAGCATTGCGAAAGAAAAAGTTGAAACAAAAATGAGAACTAGATAATCTAGACAAAATTTTCAGCAAAATAGTGAGAAAAACATGTGTAAACATTCCCTCCACTCCTTTAGGGTATCCACCCCAATCTGAGGCGGGAGCTCTGGTGTTACCTGCTGGGGCACTATGTGTGGAATCAAACCTTTAACCAGCGAGAGGATCGTAAGCGGGAACGAGAGAACTTGTATTACATCATGAAGCAGCAGTGGAAGACTATCAGTGAGGACCAGGAAAGTCGTTTTGGTGGCTTCAAGGAACGCCGAAGCCTCATAGGTATGTATTAGTGTTTTCACTCTGAACTCTAACTAAAGGAGATGTTATCTAATTGTGCTGCGAAGGAAATTAAGTATTAGGATGTAAAGAAAAGGTTTATTCCTTGCTTTGCATATATATATATATATATATATATATATATATATATATATATATATATATGTGTGTGTGTGTGTATATATATATATATATATATATATATATATATATATATATATATATATATATATATATATATATATAATATATATATATATATATATATATATATATATATATATATATATATATATATATATATATATATATATATATATACATACATATACATATACATATATATATGTATATATATATGTATGTGTATGTATATAATCAAGTTCACCTGAAAGATACTTGTAATGCTTCCAATCTTTTGGTGGATTCTTGGTATAGTAGGGGAATAAGGAAGTATTTGCTTGGAAATTATATTTGGATTGTAAAAATCATTCCTCACAACCATCAAATTATTGATGATCCTCATCCCACACCAAACACCATCCCTCTCTGCCATGATTGCAACCACTCCTACAGAAAAAGATGTCAATCGCACTGACCGCAACCATCCGTTCTTCGAGGGGGAACACAACCCTAATGTGACCCTCCTACACGACATCCTCATGACCTTCGTGATGTACAACTTTGATCTGGGCTACGTACAGGGCATGAGCGATCTTCTAGCCCCAATCCTGTATGTGACGCAGGATGAGGCCACTGCTTTTTGGTGCTTTGTTGGCTACATGGACATGGTGGTAAGTGAGGATTGTGGAAAGGGAGACGATGGGAGGCAATGCTTGTAGGAAAAATCCAATGTGGAGACTGGTTGAAAGAATCAAAAAGATTGTAAAGATATGGTTGAGAGCATATGAAGATGCCAAGGATAGCTAAAGGAGAAGTGATAGTGAAGAAAATATAGTTGAGTATAGGAATGAAAAATTAGTTGAAAAATGAATAATAAATGAAATTAAATGGAAGGCAGTCAAACAAAAGAAAAGTATTTGATTGTTAGGAAGTTGTGAAGTGACAGATTCAGCATTGGATGAATTAATGCAAACTTACTTATGTATTTCTCGTAACTTATTCTCATTCTTTTACCTTCTTCCATTTCTCAAACTCACTTATTTCTTTACCTTCCTCCATTTCCTAGCTTTCATTTGTAATCTAACTTTTCTCTTCATTCCCTTTATTTTTCATGTCTTCATTAAAACCTACACTCCCTCCTTTTCTTTCATCCTTTTCATTTTTTTCATTCCTAATTATTTAGTTATTTACACCCTAATTATCTCTTCCTCCCTACCTCATTTTGTTCATCTATACATTATTCATCTCCTCTTCTTGCTTTCCTGATATCTGTCTGGCAATTAACTTCCATCACTTCCAGCTCTCTTTGCATCATTTTCAGAGCTCTCCTTACCTGACTTTCTCGACCTTATTGTCTGTCATCTTTTAAACTTTTCCCTCCTTCAGTACCGGAACTTTGACATGGACCAATCAGGGATGAAGCAACAACTGAAGGACATGCACCAGATTGTCCGTGTTGTTGACCCTGAGCTCATGTCTTACCTGGAGGCACGGGATTCAGCCAACTTTTACTTTTGCTTCCGCTGGCTCCTCGTGCGCTTCAAAAGGGAACTCAACTATGCCAACACTCTCAGGTGAGGTGATGTAAATGCCCCAACTGTTACCTTCATGAAGTTTTATTTATTCATTATTTGATCTGTTTTTTTCTAATTATGTATATATGCTATATTTGACGGCATATAAGGCACACATTTTTCCCCAAAAAAGGCTCCCAAAATCACCCCTGCCTCTTATACTGTACGTAAAGACAATGCCTCTGACGCTCACTACAGATGATCATTTCTACCTGCAGTAGCCTGGCGCCATTAATAATATTACCAGTACTTATTGAAACATTATTATTGTGCATTATTATCTTACATTATTACTATCTGTACTGAAAAGAAATATCGTAAAGAATTACGATTCTTACAGTATACCAGCTGTTCAAATAGTAATCATCTGGGCGAGTTTGGTGGCTGAGCGTCATCTATTTTCACTTGTGGGAAACCGCTAAGTTGTCAGTTTGTGTATGAGTGCATACCAGCTTAGTAATATTTTCTGCTATTCATAAGATGTTTTCAATAAGGCCTGTATTGCAATTTTTTGTAATTTAATGATAGCTTGCCATAAAAGAACTATGCTGAAATATACTAATACACTTTTTTTCCCTGAATATGCCCTGCTAAATTGGGGGTGCGTCTTATATGCTGTCAAATACGGTAATTAAACTCTACAACTCGTTACGAATATTTGTTCTAAGAATAATAATTACGCAGTAAAATTAAACCATATCCTTTTTCCGAAAACATGACTTTCTTCCTCATTTTCTCAAAAGCTATTAGAGATATTGAAAATATAATTGCAGCATCTGATAAACCTAATTAAACTCTACAATTGTCATTATGAATATTTGCTCTAAGATTAATAATTACGCAGTAAAATGAAACTGTATCCTTTTTCCAAAAACATGACTTTCTTCCTCATTTTCTTGAAAACTATTACAGATATTGGAAATATCATTGCAGCATCTAATAGACCTAATTAAACTCTACAACTGTCATTATGAATATTTGTTCTAAGACTAATAATTATGCAGTAAAATTAAACCATATCTTTTTTTGAAACATGACTTTCCTCCTCATTTTCTTGAAAGCTATTAGAGAAATTGGAAATATCATTGTAGCATCTGATAGACCTAATTAAACTTTACAACGGTCATTATGAATATTTGTTCTATGATTAATAATTATGCAGTAAAATGAAAACTATTTTTTTTCCAAAACATGACTTTTTCTATAATTTTTTGAAAGCTATTAGAGATATTGGAAATATCATTGCAGCATCTGATAGACTTCATTAAACTCTACAACTTTCATTATGAATATTTTTTCTAAGACGAATAATTAGGCAGTAAGATGAAACCGTATTTTTTTTCTCCAAAACATGACTTTCTTCCTCATTTTCTCAAAAGCTATTAGAGATATTGGTATTATAGAGATATTGGTATTATCATTGCAGCATCTGATAAACCTAATTAAATTCTACAACTGTCATTATGAATATTTGTTCTATGACTAATAATTACGCAGTAAAATGAAACCGTATCTTTTTTCCAAAACATGACTTTTTTTCCTCTTTTTTTTTTTTTAAACTATCAGAGATATTGGAAATATCATTGCAGCATCTGATAGACCTAATTAAACTCTACAACTGTCTTTATGAATATTTTTTCTAAGATTGATAATTACGCAGTAAAATGAAACTACTGTATATACCAGACTATAAGACGAGATTTTTTTCCAAGTTTAAGGCTTCTAAATTTAAGGATCGTCTTATACACCGAGAATAAAACACAAACCTATAACTCCGTGATGAATAATCAGCGCCACTGTACCTTGGAATTCATTCTGCAGCCACACACGTATGCATAATATATATATATATATATATATATATATATATATATATATATATATATATATATATATATATATATACAGTGGTATCTCTTGATTCAAACACCCTTTGACTTGAACACTCTAATCCGAACACATTTGGCGAACAAGTTTTGTCCTCCAATCCGAACGCGGTCTTGCAATCCGAACAAACACACGCGGCAGCCGACGCCGCCTTCCCGCCAAACGGCCAGTCTCGCTTGCACTTCTCCGCTGTGAACAGCTCTCTTTCTGTTGTGCTTGATATTTTTGCATATTTTCTTGAAATTAGCCCTCATTATGGCTCCCAAGAAAGTGAAAAGTGACAGTGCAAGTGGTGAAAGGAAGCTGATGCGCTATAGTATAGAAATGAAGAAGGAAATAATAGAAAAACATGAGAGAGGAATTCGTGTTTCTGACCTGGTCTCAGTATGGGACGGCCAAGTCTACGATCTGCACAGTTTTGAAGCACAAAGAGACAGTAAAAAGGCTGCTGATGTGGCTAAAGGAGTGTTTGGTAAATCAAATAAAAGAAATTTTAGAAAAAGTCATCCACGTAAGTTAAAATGCTTTTTTTATTTAGTATTTTTTTATTTAAAATAAACTGGAACGGATTAATTGTTTTTACATTAATTTTAGTGGTAAAAATTGCTTCTTAATTCGAATTTTCTCAATTCGAACAGCTGAAAAGAACGAATTAAGTTCGAATCAAGAGGCACCACTGTATGTATGTATATATATATATATATATATATTATATATATATATATATATATATATATATATATATATATATATATATATACATATACACACACACACACACACATCTACACAGGCGTGCGGGCCCACCCTAACTCTATGGGTGTCGAATGTTTAGTTTGTTTACTGACAACGTGCGGGCCACAACACCGGGGTGGTGGGCGCCTGGCCGCGCCAAATTACAACAATCAGTTACCGATTCACAGAAATCATGACGCTGATAAATACTGTTAATGTTAAGCTAGCCAATCATAGCCTTCGCAGCGCTAATTGCATTATAAAATTAAAGCTGTTGACTTTGTGGGCTACTTCTGAAGCAGACAACACTGGTGAAGCTGCAGACGACAACCCAGATGATGCAGAATTTGACCCGTATGATGATGCCCTTGAACATGTATCTCAAGATATATTTGACATGCTTACTGTATCAGATGAAGATGATTTGAGGGTTTTTTTAATTAAATATCTATGTTTCGAATGTTTGAGGCAATTGTTGAAACAAGGTATTAGAGCGCGCCGGCATGGCGGTGCTGATGTTTATGATAATGTTTCTTTACGTTTTGAAAAATTCAGACTATTGTTTAGTAAAAGTAATATACATACAATATGTAGTTTTTTAATTCCTTTAACTACTTCATCTTGAGCAACTAGTGTTGGAAGTAATTGTTGGAGTAATAAATTAAGGACGGGTGAACAGTGAACTTACCATGAGAAAGGGGGTCGTCTAATATAGCGATAATAGCTCAAAACCAATTTTTTTTTCCTCGAAAATTGGGGGTCGTCTTATATAACCACTCGCCTTATAGTCCAGTATATATGGTATATATATTTTTTTCAAAACATGATTATCTTCCTCATTTTCTCAAAAGCTATTAGAGATATTGGAAATGTCATTGCAGCATCTGATAGAACCAATTAAACTCTACAACTGTCATTATGAATATTTGTTCTAAGACTAATAATTATGCAGTAAAATGAAACCGTATAATTTTTTCAAAAACATGACTTTCTTCCTCATTTTCTCGAAAGCTATTAGAGATATTGGAAATATCATTGCAGCATCTGATAAACCTAATTAAACTCTACAACTGTCATTATGAATATTTGTTCAGTGACTAATAATTACACAGTAAAATATAACCATATCTATTTTCCAAAACATGACTTTCTTTCTCATTTTCTTGAAAGCTATTAGAGATATTGAAAATATCATGGCAGCATCCGATAGACCTAATTAAACTACAATTGTCATTATGAATATTTGCTCAAGGGCAAATAATTACGCAATAAATTAAAACCATATCTTTTTTCCAAAAACATGACTTTCTTCCTCATTTTCTCGAAAGCTATTAAACATGATGGAAATATTGTAGCATCTGATAGACCTAATTAAACTCTATAACTGTCATTATGAATATTTGTTCTAAGACTAATAATTACGCAGCAAAATGAAACCGTATCTTTTTTTTAAAACATGATTGTTTTCCTCATTTTCTCGAAAGCTCTTAGAGATATTGGAAATATTTTTTTTTTTTTTTTTTTTTTTTCAGTTGACCATATTACTTCTGCATATTCCAGTTTTGGTCTAATCATTGCAGTTATAATTTTTTGCATTATATATAGGAAATGAAAAGCCATCCATATATTCCTCAGCATGATGAATGTGTCAACAAAAATGTTATCTATATGTTTCTTTGGTGATGAGTTGTCCTGTATTACCACTCACAAATCTCTCTTCTTTTTTCTATTATAATATTATTTTGTCCCTATGTATATCTCCATGTGGATCTCATTCCACTCTTTTCCATTCTCCATATTTTGCTCCATTATGTAATTATGTAACTCCTCGCAATCCTTGAGTGTGTGCGTGTGTGTTAGTGTTATGGTCTGGAGGATCACGTGTTGGACTCGTGTTCGTTAGCCATTACCTTCCCTGAAAGAGCTCAGAGCTCATAGAGATGGATCTATGAGTAAGGCTAAGACCTCTCACATCACACAGACCCATCCCCTTGCTCAAGGGGGACAGTAACCCTTCCTTGTCAGTGATAAATGCTTAGCAATCTGAGGAGGGTTCGAACCAACGCCTTGCCGGATGACAATTGAACCACGGGAGCGGTTCAGTGTGTGTGTGTGTGTGAGACACATGTATATGTATATGGATGTGGTGGTGTGGATGGAGAATCATGTTTACTGACCAGGATGTGATGCATGTAGGTTGTGGGAGGTGCTGTGGACAGGCCATCCCTGTCCCAATTTCCACCTGCTTGTGGCAGTGGCTCTCCTTGACACAGAGAAGGACACCATTATGGAGAACAAGTTTGGCTTTACTGAGATCCTGAAGGTATGAATTACTTGTTTTCCAGATCTTTTGTGCAATTTGCTTAGGTTTACAGTATATTTTCTTTATGGGTCTGTGATGGATTCTTAATTTGAAAATTATTTTAAAAATCTGCGCTATAATGTTTGCATTGTTGGGTGATTAAATAATCTAGGATCAACTTGTATAGCTGAAAATATATAATATAATGGTGCCTCTAACACATTGCATTGTGAAGAAAGTACCATTCTTGTGAAAAAATATTCTTAGAAACTTTTTTTCTCTTTTAGATTTAACTTATCACAAAAAAATCTCCTTGAGGGACATTCCCGGAGGGAACAAGGCATCAGAGATTATAGAATAGAATAGAATTACTCCATTCATATATTGTGTTAAATTTTTCTTCAACTTTTCACAATCATTATGATTTCTTTTCTTGCTTCCTGTATACTACAGCTTGGTACATACATATGGGTAACAGTATTTGTTTTTCCTCCACACAGCATATCAATGACATTTCCCTTCGCATCGACATTGCTGGCACTCTGAAGAAGGCTGAGGCGATATACCTTCAATTACGGTCATCACCTCGTGTACCAGACTCAGTGAGGACAGTACTCAACCTCCCACCACAGGAACCTCAGCCTTCGCCCCCATGGCCTCCCCAGCAGGTGAAGTGATTTGTCCCACCTCCCCCCATCCTTCACATCCAGTGTGCCCCAATCACATCTTAGTCCTATCATCACACACCATTGTGGCACAGCCTTGGCCATCATCATTGGCTCCTCTCCTCCCCTCTCCTACCAGTCTCAGGAGTGTGTTTGTTTCTTGGAGACTCCTTCAGGCAGTGATGGTTCCATAGGGTGGCTTGGATAGGCATCTGCCACCTGTAATATCCTTCCTCTGTGCTCTAAAATTTTTTAAGGAAAACCTAAAAGAATAATTTTCCAGTTTCAATGCCTGCCAATACCTCAACTTATATTGAGACTGATTATTTCACTGCCTTTTGGATTGTCCAAATAATCTTTGATGCTTTGGTAATTTGTGAAGCAGGCCACTTTTTGTCCATTTCCTTTCACCAGAGGAATATTTGTCTGTGTGATAAATGTTTATATATATATGTGTGTATATATATATATATATATATATATATATATATATATATATATATATATATATATATATATATATATATATATATATATATATATACACATACATACATACATACATACATATTTTTGTCTTAATAAAACATTATATTATATTGTGATAAATATTTGATATGAGTGTATCTTTGACAAGTTATTTAGGGATTTTATATGATAAAAACATTTATGCCATAATATTTTATTTGAAGTATAGAACGAGGGATAGGTGAAATATGAAGTTTTTTATTGAGGTTTTAAAATTGGAGACTGGGTTATGTGGCTCAGTAAGGTGAAGGATTGTTGTACTGATGGTTAGTGGTGTGCTTGGGTGTGCTAAGTTGAAGGATTGTTGTACTGATGGTTAGTGGTGTGCTTGGGTGTGCTGTGCCACATTACATGCTTGGGTGACAGTGCACTTAAGGAAGCATGAAACATCTCGCATGCAAGGCTAAGGCAAAACTACTTGGTTAGAATTAGCAGAGAAAGTTACTGGGTGTGAGAAATTTATATCTTGATTCCACAGTATCTTGAGCTTTTAAGCATGCTATTTGTAGTGTATAGTAGTACAGGTTGTTCATCACTGTGATTGAAATGGTTGCCTTTACATTAGTGAAATAATGCAATGCACATGTTAAAGATGGATAGAATTTTCTCCAGGATGGGTCTGTTATTTGAATGATTTGTCATGGAATAATTTATTTATTTATTTATTTATTTATTTATTTTTTGTACTCATTTAGTGGTGGGAGAAAACAAAGATCCAAGGGATTTCTTCCTCACATGGCCATCATATCCAGGAGTCTCCCAAGGGGGAAGCAATCATCGAATATGATGATAACGTTAATAATGATAAAATAACAAACATATTTTTAGAATCCCTACAGTAATGTGATAGGTTGGTACCAATTAAATTATTAAGTGGTACACATCAGAATGTTGAGTTTTGGCATGATGCTTCAGTGAGCTTTAAAGTGGCTGGTATTCTATACATGAATATAAACTGAATGTGGGAAAAGATAACTACTTCACTGTTTGACTCAAGCTACTGTAGCCTACTTACAGCTCTTATCCTACATTGAGCAAGAATATTAACAATTGTACTTTATATGCAAGTCCATTCACTCACTGAAAGATTAGCTGCTGTCTGGTATATAGTTTACACCATAGTCAGCATAATTTACTTTTGTTTGCTTCAGATGACAGTATCATTAACATGTAGAACATTTAGGATTGATCTGTGCTTCTTTCCATCACCCGTCCTACCCATCCATCAGTTCTCCCATGAACTTGTGGTTGTCTGTGTTTCATATCTATTTTGATTTTAAGAAAGGACACCAAGGGCTTGAATGCCAGCTTCAATTGAACATTCTGTGCCATCTTGGGGCAGCTGGTTAGCCTGATTTTGGCTTGTTGGTTCAGCCATACGGTATAATTATACATAAGATTACATACATTAGAGGAACAGATACCAGGAGAACTGTTGGTCTGTTATTAAGGTATCTGTTGAACTACATACTCTACTAGTAAACATATATATATATATATATATATATATATATATATATATATATATATATATATATATATATATATATATATATATATATATATATACATACATACATACATACATACATACATACATGCATCTTTCAATATGAAGTATGGCAGTAGCAGTGAAGAAATTAAATGCGATGGAGATGAGGTGTCTGAAAAGTATGTGTGGAGTAACGTGTATGGACTGAGTAAGAAATTAGGTGTGAAGGAGAACTGATGATTGTATTGAGGTGGTTTGGACACAAAGAATGGAAGAATACCTGTTGGTGAAGAGAATAGTAGGATTTGATGAGAGGTTGAGAGAAAAGCCATGAACAGGATTGATGGACAGTTTGAAGAGACTGCTGAATGAAAAAGGAATGCCTGTGGAGCAAGGAATGATCATTGTGTATGATAGAAGTGAATGGAGAGCAATGGTGAATGCATGAGAAATGATGTGGCCTTGACCACCCTTGGAGGAGTTACCTGCACATCTGGTGTGATCCTTGGATCATATCATGTGGGTAGGGAGAGGGCATGAGTTAAATATAAAGTGGCAGGGGTAAATCTTGGACACCTACCCACCTTTTTGCATGACTGACTGACTTGTTGGGCTGGGTTTACTTTTCTTTTCTGGAGATCTAGGGGCTAAGTGAAAGGATTATATATGATATGCATGGGTGTGTGTATGTGTGCCTTGATTTGGCTACTACCCTCTCCCATAATGGGGATAACAGCCTGGTATATAGATAGATAGATATTATTTATATATATATATATATATATATATATATATATATATATATATATATATATATATATATATATGTATATATATATATAATATATATATATATATATATATATATATATATATATATATATATATATATATATATATGTATATATATATATATAATATATATATATATATATATATATATATATATATATATATATATGTATATATATATATAATATATATATATATATATATATATATATATATATATATATATATAGAGAGAGAGAGAGAGAGAGAGAGAGAGAGATTTTGTTTTTAAGTATTTGTGCTTGTCATGGATGTAGTCTGGAGCATTAGAGGGACAGTGTTTTATGGAGAGTAATGATTTTCACAAAATATTGGATAGGAGTAACGGTGCCTTCATTGTTGGTTGTGATTTTAGAGAATTGACTCTTCAGTTGATCATGTTCCCCCGTTAAAGGTCAGATGGTAATATTTTATTTATTGTAAAATAGACGACATAGGCGTGTACTTAATTATATAACTAGTTGGAATGAATAATAATTAAATTGACTTTTAGAATATGTAGAATGAAGATGGTTTTTTTTATCAATGATTGAAAAATCAAATTATGCAATTTAAAAAACATGAATTGAAATGACCTAGAGAGAAGTATGGTTATTAGCTCCAATCTCTGGTGGATAGTCACAAAATTGCTTCTCACTCTTCACCCTTCATGCATGGTTGCAAGTGGGAATGGAGATAAAGCAACATTCCAAAACCATTTTCATATTCTAGTCCAGTAGTGATCATCTGACATGTATTACCTCGAGAGAGTCAGTGGAAACGACACCAGAAATGAGGCTTCGGTGTCTGTCGTCTGTCTTGTCATGTGTATATATATATAATATATATATATATATATATATATATATATATATATATATATATATATATATATATATATATATATATATATATATATATATATATATATATATATATATATATATACAGTGGAGTCTCTTTTATCCAAAAATCACGGGACTCAAAGTTTTGTTTAATCAATATTTTTGGATAAAAGTTATTACAATATGTAGGATACAAGAGAACAGTATTGTACCAATATGTGGCAATTTTCAACCCACCATCAGCACATAGAAAGCCATTCTATTATCACCAAAACACTTACTTCACTGTAATATGTACGTATGAAACTGTACCTTTGTAACTAATAGAAAGTGTTAAATGTTCATATGAATAAATCTTCATATAAACAAACTTAAATGAACTTTCATCAAAACACTTATGTAATTCACTGTAAGCAATTCAAACAACAATGAGCTCACAAAATTTGTTGACCCAAGGAGGTGCAAAACAGGATATGAAAGAGAAAGTAAAAGATTTAGTAAGTAATGAAGTGAAGAAGTAGTGAGTTCCAAGACGGAGTGAGATATTTAAGCCCGTCTCACATGTATTAGTTACCATATTTCATATATGATAAGAAGATTTTTTTTCAAGAAAAATTAACTTCAACATCAGACAGCATCTTATCACTTGAAGATCAAGATCAGTTAATGGGAGCTGAAGTAAACATGCTGCTGCCAGTGTGTTTACACACATTGTAGAGGCAACTGCGAGTTGTTGCTAATGTGAATTGCTATAAAATTGTGCTTAACTAGGTACATCTAATAATTAATAACCACAAATATTTTATATTAGGTTCAATATGTAATAATTTGCTATGACATAAAAGAAAAGGGACACCATAAAGCCAGCACCTTAACTCATAAGTACATTGTTTTTAAATCCTCAAGGGAGTCGGGTGGCCGTGTGGTCGGCTCATGACCTAAAAGTTACGAATTTGATCCTAGCCCACTGCAGCTTCTTGGTGAGAGAAGTAGTGCTCTTTTGTTAACCCTTGCAGAACTATATGGTCTATAGTTTCCTAGTTCGGGGGGATTGTTTAATGACTTTTTTAGATCCTATTTTTCCTAAAAATTATCTAACTAATTTTAGGATGTGTCTTAGGGCTTGTATCTAATCTTGCAGGAAATATGGGAAGTGAGTACACTGTCTTCTGGTATTATAACCACTTGCAATGATGTAATATTGATGTAACACGACATGAGACACTAATTTGATGTATTCATCTCCCGAAGCTAACCATGTTGTACCTTCATCTTGCAAAATGGTCAAGGTAAAGTGAGGGCATATACCCTGCAGCTGTGAGCGCTCATCTCCCGTCACTGGCCTTTGAATTTATGGTGAAAATTAATCTCTTACCCCGGGACACAGGGTCACTGTCACATCAGAATTTCCACAGTTTACCTTCTCCAGGTTTCCCAGGTACCCATTTATCGACCAATCTGTTTGGGAGGGTGAATAGCTGGGTGAGCTGTGTGCCGACTGCCCTCGTCCGGGATCAAACTCGGGCCAGCAAATTCGTAGTTAGAAGTGCTAACCACTGAGGCAAAATGCATGCATGGATATTATTTTGGATACTTTTGTAGGGGCTACAAGAATACTACCTCTGTATTTCCTGTAGTTCGTAAAAGGCAACCAAAATGATGGAGTGAGGGGTCTAGAAACCTCTCCTCTGTATTGTCTCTTAAGAAAAATAGAACACAAAGAGGGAAGGGAAGGTAATGTTTCCCTGAACCTTAAATGCCTTTTAATTGGGATATGTAACCAATTAAGTATGCAACTTGGTGCACCATTATATATATATATATATATATATATATATATATATATATATATATATATATATATATATATATATATATATATATATATATATATTTACATAGTTTTAGTGTAGAGCGCCTGATTGTGGTCCGGTCTCCATATCTATATATATCCATTGTGTCCTTCAGTTATTGTACATTCTTTGCCATTATCACCTCTTCCTTCAGTCCAATGCAAGCATCTATACTTCTCTGGGGAAAGTTGTATATTTTTTGTATTGTTCAAGCAAATTCCATTTTGCAATATTTCTTGTCTCCTCAAAATATCTAGTCTCAAATATCTTTTATTTTCATTATTAGATCTTTTTTATCTGTTTCCTCCAGGTTGTTCATCAATTTATATATTGTAATTAAGTCTCCTCTTTTTCTTCTTTTTCTTAGTGTTGTCGTTGCATTTCTTTTAATCTTTCCTCATATGTTAGGTCTTCCAAATGTGGCACATTCTTAGTTGCTATTCTCTGTATTCTTTCCAATTTCGACACAGCTTTTTCTTGTGCGGGAACCATATTACTTCTGTATATTCTAGTTTTGGTCTAATCATTGTAGTTATAATTTTCCTCATCATATATTTATCTTAGAAGTAAGAAACCATCCGTATATTTCTTAGCATCCTGAATGTGTATGTGTGTGTATTTACCTAGTTGTATTTACTTAGTTGTAGTATACAGGGCATGAGCTAAACTCGTATGGTCTTGTTTCCATATCTATATTTGTCCATTTTTTCTTTCAGTTGATGTATATTCTTTGCCATTATCACCTTTTTAGTCCATTCCAAATATCTATACATCTTTGTGGAAAACTGTTCTTTATTGTATCGTTTAAGCAAATTCTTTTTAAAAAAATTTCTTGTCCTTTTAAATATCTAACCTCTTCTTTTCTTCTCAATATTAATTTTTTTTCTGTTTCCTCTAGGTTGTTCATCAATTTATATATTGTACTTAAGTCTCCTCTTTCTTTTAGTGTTGTTTGAAGCATTTCTTTTAATCTTTCCTCATATGTTAGGTGTGTGTTACTTCTTATTCCAGTTTTGGTCTAATCGTAATTATAATTTTCCTCATCATATCTAGGAAGTAAAAAAGCCATCCATATATTTCTTAGCATCCTGAATGTGTGTGTGTGTGTGTGTATATATATATATATATATATATATATATATATATATATATATATATATATATATATATATATATATATATATATATATATATATATATATACACACATAAATACACACACATACGTACACTGTATTAGTTATAGGTGTGCATCAGCATACTCATAGACTGAATCAATGAGCTAGTTTTGCAACTCATTATATGGAGAATTTGCACAAAATGTCAGTGATACATTAGTATACATATATTTTGTATTATGAAATGAGCTTCCCAAAACATTGTCTCAGGAACTAGGAGATTGTGATGAATTGGTGTAGCCAGTGGATCGGATCTACAGTACATGCATGTATACTTCATTTTGTAGCTGTTCCTATTCCATAATTAATTTGCTTCAAAACTTGTGCATGTGGTTATGGAAAATAAACAGGACTTATGCCCTGCAAACTCTCCATGAAATTGGTTGTGTTGTTCAATTGTCTCTTAGTGGTTGTACAACTGTTTCTATCACACACACACACACACACACACACACACACACACACACACACACACACACACACACACACACACAGCAGTCTCTTGGTCAAACTTCTCTTTCATTGGTTGATGTTTTATAATGATGCAGTTTGAAGGTGCTCAAAGTCATAATAAATGCATTGGCTTTTTTTCAGGTGAGCCTTCTGTTGTCAGCAGTTAAACATTCCATATGATTTATGACAACATAGATTAGTGTTGCACTTCCTGCCAAAGAAATATGTTTACATCAGTTCTCATTCCGTTATTTTAGTATTAGCATTATAATATCTTGATATTACTCTTGACTTGATAATCCTCTGTCAAGCATTCTTAATACTATTGTGTCCTAAAGAAGACTTCTTTGAGCTGTTATTCAATTATTGTAGTCTGTTTCACACGTGTTTCTCGCCTCCTGAAGCAAATTCTATTTTCCTTACTGCAATTCTGATTTAGGTTTTTGTATTATGAAATGATCCTGCATGTGACAAGGATTCTTTATAACACTGTAAAGTATATATATATTTTTTTTAGTATTAAAATGACTAACCTGTTTTATTTATTTGTTTACTTTCCTTTGGATGCATTTAATTTTTTATTTACTTAGTGAACTTTGTAGTTGAAATTAACTGCATGTTTAGTTTACTCTATTTACTAAACTCAAAATTTTGTTATGTATGAGAGAGAGAGAGAGAGATCCTAGAGTTCTAACTAGTTGGTCTGTCCTTAACTTAGAGTAAATGCTATCTAATGCAAACACAAGTGAACAAAGAATGAAGCAATATAATTGATTAGCCAGCAATACGCTGTGTCGTACTATAGTCTCTCGGAAACCTTGTTGGAGGAAGTGGTAGCGAAGTTTATTGTGGTTACAATGCTGTACAGAAGATGGAAGCTTATTCCACTCTCTTACAACGTCATTGGTAAAGAATAATTTTGTGTAGTCAGATTGTATTTGTCTACATCTTAGTCACTCCTCTTTCATGATGTCATTAATTGTAAACAGTTTATATGCGTCAACGTTCGTAAACCCCTTAAGTATTTCAAAACACTACAAGATTTCCTTGGAGGCGACATTTCTCGAGAGAGAACTGTTTAGTAGTGCCAGCCTTTCTTTACAGGATTAAATACGTAAAGACACAATCATCTTTGTAGCCCTATGCTGAACAGTTTCTAATTTTGCTGTGTTTTGCAAGGTGAGGCAAACAAAATTGCACTGCATTCTCCAAGTGGCATCTTAATAAATTGATGTATAAAGGTAAAATTAAATTTTTATTCTTTAACAAAAAAAATTTGTTTGTAAAGCCCAGCTGTCTATTAGGTTTACCAGTGGCAATCTTTAGTGTTGGGAGAATTTTATATTCAAAACTATTGTAACACCAAGATCTATGACACATTGTTCACTTTCTAGTTTCACTTCACTCATCTTGTATAGATATTTTTTGTTTCTTGTTTCCACTTGAAGAATATTGAATTTATTGGTGTTAAAAGGTATTTCCCAACAATCAGATCATGCTGAGATTTTATGCAAGTATTCCTGTTTATTTTGTCTATCACTGTCTGAGATTACCAAATTCCAGATTTTTGTATCATCTGGGAATTTTGCAGTTGTTAAGTTGAAGTGATTTGTGTATATCATGAATAGTACAGGTCTGAGAACAGATCTCTGTGGGACACCACTAGTGACTGGTGCCTAATCTGAGGCAGATCCATTGATAACGACCTTTTGTTTTCTATTGGTTGGCCAATTTTCGATCCAGTTGTTCACATTATGTACGATCCCAAGTTGTTTGATTTTGAACATTAACTTATTATGAGGAATTTTATCAAAGGCCTTTTGAAAATTAAGATGCACAATGTCTAACGATCTGGTGATATAGTGGACAGAAAAGGTCATTACAAAATGTTAACATTAGATAAACATGATCTTTTATAATTAAAGCCGTGATGGGACTCTAATCAGAAAATATAGTTCAAGGTAACTCACAATTTTGTTTCTAATTATGCTTTCGAGCATTTTGCCAATTACGTGTTTCAAGCAAATGGACCTGTAATTGCCAGGCATATTTCTGTTGCTTTTCTAAAAGATTGGTGTGACATTCGGTGACTTCCAATTGAATGGACTAAGCCTTGTTGTAGAGATTTATTAAATAGAGATGCAAGGGTATTGACTATTTAGTTTTTTGTTTCTTTAAGAAATTTCGGATAGATATTGTCTGGCCCAGGGCTTTTATTTGTTTTCATGTTGTTCATTGCACTTAGTATGTCTTTGGTATTTATTTCAAAATTTGGTAGTGTACAATCGGAGCTTATTACATTATCATGGACGCGGTTTTGTTGGTCAAGCACATAACAATTTTAATTATTACTAACACCACCATTGCTATATCACACTAGAGTACTGCCTCATATTTTAAGGTTTGATGATAACTCCCAATGATATTGCATTCCATCAAAGAGAGGCGGAGTGACTCTGTGGTACAGTGCTTGGCTTGTGTCCTAAACAATGCGATTTTGATCCTGGCTCACAGCAGCTTCTTAGTGGGAGTGGAAGTGCTCTCGTTAATTTTAGCATAACTATATAATCTAAAGCTACCTAGTTTGGAGGATTATTAATTACCTTTTTAATACATTTAAGGAAAGAAAATGCCACTTGATAATCCTCTCACAAATTGTCTCAATTTGTACACTCCTTTTATCAAATAGGTGACCCATAAAAATAATGCTAAAGGTAACATGATTGATTGAAAACAATTAAATATATTGTGTTTTATCTTTTATTTAAACATATAAATACATGACACTATTATCTGTCTGGTGATAGAATATACAAATGGGAAACAACGTCCTTCCACATCATAAAGTAGTGCATTACACCAATATGTAATGATGGCACAGATGTCTCCTATTATGATATTATAGTTAAATAAATTGAAAGGCTATGTAGAGATAAATTTTGGCAAAGCATCTTTTAATTACTGATCATGAAACCTACTGGTATAATGCACTACTTTACTACATAGTAAAACGTTGTCTACCGTTTGTTTATTTTATCTGCAGACATGTAATACTTGTTACATGTATTTATATGTTTAGAAAAGGGTAAATAAAAGGTATGTTAGTGGGGTTTTTTTTATTAATTTTGTGATCTTTAGCATTATTGTATATGTTACTTATTTGGTAAAAAAAAAAAAAAATATTTGGACAGATTGAGAGGATTACCGAACGGCATTTTCTTTCCTGAGATGGGATGCTATACAGTAGCCATGCTTGTTTGTGTAGGTGTTTAAGTGATGATGTTACCCTTAAACAGCATATTTATGTAATTGATAATGAAGATGGTAAAGAAATGATGTGTAGTGTTGAAGGACTAGATATATAAGGGGTGTTTGTAAAATTTTACTTTTCTTAGAGGTTACAAATTTTGTATGTTTTCCTCTTCGTGTGGGTGATATATAGTAAAATCTAGAAAGACTATCATTTTAGCATAATAAAAAAATAAATATATAAATAAAGATATTAGCAATTACTGTGGTAGGTGTACAATAATTTTCCATCTCCAGGATGATTGCAATGGAGGAAGTGGTAATGATGAAGGTGAACCAACTATCAGCAATGAAGATGCAACAAACAATGGTGGGGATGTGGTGGAAGTCCTGAGTAGCCTGGGGATTGTGGGTGTGGTGAGCAACATGATTGGCTCAGCTGTGCGGCATCTCAGTGGAGATGAGGACATGATAGATGCACAACTGGAGGTCCCCCAGCAGGAGAGGCGGCAAAAGGAGGAGGAAGACTGCTTTGAGACAGCCCTTAGTCACCAATTTGTATAGTAATTTCAGGGAAAGTCTGCTAAGAGATGTACACTTTGTATAGTTAGACATTGAATGAAGGTTATGAGGTTTAGTATACCAGTTTATAGAAAACAATTTTGTACAGGATGTTGTTATTGATGTGCTTCATTCAGGTGTAAAATGGCATCCTATCCTGTTGTGTGAAGGAATCCAGTTACAATCACCATCAGTCATATTTCCTTAAGTGTGAGAAATGAAATTCAAAACTCAAAAATATTAATATATTTTGTTAGTTATTTAACATGAAGGATCAATTCGTTCATTTTGCAGTTTTTACTGATAATATTACTAAGCAGTAGGCTGGCTTTATGATCTGTAATGTTTCTATGACTAGCAAATCTGTCCTGATAAATCAAATCCTCTATCAGCAGTATTGTAGTTACTTGTTGATATTAGAACACATTAGAATGTGTTGATATTGGAATACATTTTAAATTGTTATTTTATTTTATTGAATTTGTATAATTCATCACATTGAGTGAAGCTCATGGACACTTTTTAGGGGAGATGGAGGCTGAGTTATGGCCTTGGTGCTGAGGCCATAGAGGCATTGGAGGCCAAATACTATAAGGCTCTTCAAGAATTTATCATAGGAATATGATTTATTGGATTTTTTTTTTCTTTTTAGGAATATGATTTAGTGAAAGGTTTTTTTTTTTTCCTTTCCTTTTCTCCTACATATTCCTTGAAGAGAAAGAGAACAACAAAGAAATGGTATTATAAAATGTCAACTTATAACCAAGGTATATTTATACATGTTAGCATATTAACAGCCTAAGAGTGGCATGTGGAAGTGGACTAAAGTTTATATATATATATATATATATATATATATATATATATATATATATATATATATATATATATATATATATATATATATATATATATATATATATATATATATATATATATATATATATATATATATATATATATATATATATATATATATATATATATATATAATCTGAAGTATTTGTTAAGATGGCCTATAGACAGGTATTTTCATGTATATATAAATATATTTTTATCAAATAGTATATTATGCATTCACTCTTGCTCATGGGAACATTAATTGATTAGTGTATTTTGGGGATATCTATGAAAGGAAAGTTGTCAGGTACTTGAGTTTAATATTCATTTCACATTCTTTTATTGACAACCAGAATGTGACTATCCCGTCCACTGACAGAATAGGGTGAATGGACCTTTGCTTATTCTGCTAAGGGTAATGTTAGTTAGGGACTTGAGACCATAATGCTGTCAGTTGCTCAAGATTGCCTTTACATTTTACTCCTCTAAGAATTCGTAAAACTGTCACTTGCTTCAAGATCCCAAATGCACTAACTGAATGTTGTCTTTATATAAAACTTGACTGAATGACATGTAAATGCTTTATATATATATATATATATATATATATATATATATATATATATATATATATATATATATATATATATATATATATATATATATATATATATATATATATATAATTATCATTTCATACTTTGTACATTACTGTGATACATTGCTAAGAAAAGTGTTGGTCTTATTTTGTTGGTATTATGTCAATGTTGATCAGCATATACTATTACGTTAGTGTATTTAGTGTATAAGGATTGATGTATTCACTGATGAGTGGATGGAGAAGTATCAGTGTGACATACTGTGACATATCTTTTGATGCAGGTCATGGCATTACTGAGTATGTCACTGAATGAGTTATCATTTCATGGTAACACATGGGATGATAGGGTTACAACACAACCTTAAGTGACGAAGGCACTGTCTCATAATAATTACATGATAGTAAGTTGGTGCATAAGGATTCATAAACGTCACTTATTATGTTTTCATTTGTTTAAGCAATCATTTTTAATATATTATTGTTTCCTCAGCTGTCAGATTCCTTTTTATTTAGATACAGCAGACTGAATGTTTGGATTTTTAAATTCAAAGGTATTTCAGGAAACAAAACAATTACAGCATTTGAGCAGTCATTGCTTTTCTTAATCAAAGGAAATTTGTGATCAAAGTCAAATTTAAAGCATTTGTTGATTATTGTAAAATTAATATTCAGTGTTTGGGGATCATTCTTTTGAGTACTATGACGTACATTTCATTCTTGCTTTGTTTTTCAACTTTGAGTCTTACCTTACTTTAAAAAAAAAAATTTAATCCATCATTCAGGGACATAAGGAAACATCTGAGACAACTAATGAGTTACGAGTTTAGTGAGAAAATAAATTACTATTTGTATATTATTGACTTTTTTTTTTTTTTTGTGGCATCCAGCTAAATAGGATAAACGTAACATGGATGGAATATTGCATCATAATTTCTCTACAACAAAGAAAAATGGACATCTGCATTAACACTTTACAGTACAGTCTAATCACTTTTGTGGTCCCCTCAGTAAAATATGATACTCTCTGTGACTCCCATCATATGTAATTGTTACTCACCCATTTCCCCCTCTTTCCCTCCCATTCCTTCAGCTACATCTACCATAAAATCTCTTGATTATCCTTTATCTCCTGAATTATCTCATCCCTGTTATATAATTCAACCTCTCCAAGATCACATTACTCCTATTCCTACCATTATCACAACTTGTTAATTTTGTTTTCAAAAATATCTGCTCCCTTAGAAATTACTTCCGCTGCCTACTCTCTATATTCTTCCAAGTCTGATGCATCATCTTACATCTTATGATCCCTTTTTCTTGAACACTTTCCTACTCATGCTAATTGCACTCCTGTTTTTACTGATGGCTCTAAATCCCACTATGGCTCTAGTTTTGGCATTCTTTGACAAACACACATCCTCCATTTGATCAACCATTTAACTATAACTAACTGTTCTTTCCGTCCCCATACTTTGCCTTGCCGTTGTCTCTGCAGGCTCTCTGCCTTTTAGCACCATATGTTTGGCAATTTCTTATTCGCAATAATTGACTCGCACTGATAAATGAGCAGTAAATTGTCAACACTTACCTTATGTCTCTAGCAGCCTGGTAAGCCGTCATTAAGTGAACAAAGCTGACACTTGCATTTATGTGTTAGGTCTTTTAAAATGATAATGTTTCATTAGATCTATCTCTAGTTCATCATGCTTTCCTCCCTCTAGAAAGATCTTCCAAGGTAATGGCTGGAGATCCTTCACCTCTTCCCCATCCACACTCCCTCCTTGCTTCCTTAACTCCTCCCCTTTTATCATCACATCTTTCATGCATGTACTTCTTTGTCCTATTCTAGTCTATCTTCTAATTGATCTTCCTCTCTTACTAGGATCATGGATTTCACTCACATTGACTTTTATCAAACTCTTCACTTCATGACCAAATTAAGTAATTCAATTATTATTTCAATGTATTTCTTTATACCCATTCCTCACCACTCAATTTGCTAAAATAAAATAGAATAAAATTAATAAACTGTCCAATTATTATTATTAGACAATTTAGATTTTCAAATGCATTATGTGAACATGAATACCATATTAATAAACTAACTATCTATAAAAATTCAGCTTAAAAAATTACAATATATCCAACAAAAGTTAACTTAAAATAGTGTTAACAGCAGTATACCAACAAGCACCATGACTAAGCTTACCAGCCCTTCCGCACTTCTCACTTCATGACCTTGGTTGAAGAAGTTTGTGGAAGCCAATTAGTGATGATATCAATCCAAACACTCCCACCTGTAAGGCAAAATTATATGTTCCTGAAACTATATTGTACTTGTATCTTAAAATTATTACCTACAAACACATGGCTGACCTAAAATCCTACGTATTATACTCCCCATTTCAGACGCATACAAAGATACACTTGAGATGGACAGCGTCAGCTTACCTGCCATATAGGGAAAGGCAGGTGCCAAGGCCTCCAGGTGTGCTGTGACCTTACCTGCCACACTGGAAAGGGTTTGCTCCAAGGTCTGGTGGGCAACCAATTAAGAGCATTGAGAAGGTCAGCAGCATACATGATGATGGTCAATAGCTCTGCTTCATATTTTTCTTCTCTCCTTTCTCTACAATGAATATGAATATATAGCAATCTTTTAACTAGTTTTAGATTTTTGACAAATATGTTGAGTAACTGAATAATTCTCAATGTTATGCAACAAACAAATATTAAGATATAAAACTTTTACTAAAAATACTTGACATATACCATTTTAAATGGTGCCTTACCCAATTCTAGGGCAGGATACACTTCTCTCTCTATCCTTTTAATGATATAGAAAATTTTATGCATAATGATATGAGCTGAAGGTTACATCCTTTAACTTTTATTTTCATGTACACATGTAGCTGTCAATTTGTTATTTAGAAAGCATACCTTTATTTGACTGCTAGAATCATTGCACTATATTTAAAATGGTTCCCGTGTAAAATGTGTAGTACTGTCCTGCAAATATACCAATTATGGATGATTAGGTTCTGACTTGAAGATAGTTATTAATATAGAGATGGCAGACGACCAATCATTAATTCTCTCTGCTATACATGATAACCAGGAACAACTTAGATAAGTGGCTGTGCATGTCTAGATGAAATGTTGTTCAACATGTAGTTAATGAATTCTGGAAGCATAGCTGTTAGAAAAATGTTTAAATATTAATTTTGTCCCAGAAATTATTGCATTCTAGAATTAGGTTAAGTAATCTGTATTGACTTACTTTTCCTCAGCTGCTGATCTTGAGGTATTTTGCTGCAAGAGGGAAATTTTTCGCAAAGATCTGAAAGAGGGCATCTGTTTTTGTAAAAACCAAAGAAATTAAATATTTATCTTATAAAGAACAAGAATTACTGGAAGTTATTAGCTTTTTATTGACTAACTATAATGTTTTGCTGAACACCACAAACAAGAAACATCAAATATATGAGTGTTTACTGTTGCTTTCTGTGATCAAGAGCAACATTTTTTTGAGAAAGACACAAAAAGTGATGCAACAACTATTGTTGTGCTATGGTCCAACCTCAAAATGGTGAGAACTAGAGAAGCAGCCCAAAGAAGGAGAGACGCATGCCAGAAGGGGAAGGAGCTGCCCCGAAGAAGCTTGGCATCCCTCGCCCAAGCCAGGTGCTCCACAGGAAAGAAGAGCTGATCCACCACAATGTTGGCCACCTCCAGGTACCTCACCATCCAGTCCTCTCCCTAAAACACCCATTCAGTCAACCTCATGCCCAACACCCATCATGGATATTCTCCTAACATTAAACACCTACCTACTACAGTACTATCAGAATGCTTAAGCAACTTATCCGAAACAAAGCTGTCAGAAGCAAATATATGATGATGATGCAATTTTGTTAGTGTTTACATCTATGTGTCATGAACGGAAGTTGACGTCACAAGTGGGAAGCGACGTGGTGAGCCAGGGACAGCCAAGACAGAGAGAGAGAAAACGAGTCACCTCTGTATTAGAGGTTCAGAAGAGCCAGCAAGAATTTGCACCAGAGATGTAGCGACAGTCTACAGGCTTTTCTCTAGTAACTACGACGGCTTTCAAGTAACTAGGTGGAAGGGCAGCGTTACTATACACCTGTATCAATTGGAAAGGTAAAAAATAACTTCTGGCTAAAAATACCAGGTGTTTCGCTTCAACCTTGAGGACTCTTTCCACCCTCACATGTAGCCACGAGTTAAAGCTACTCTTCTGCCGAGAACCACACCTGAACCTGTGGTAAGTGCTTTATTACATGCTCCTCCCTGAGACCAATGGCAGCTCTCTAGCTCCATGGACAAGGAATCTACCCAGGTGTAAGGAGGAGTGAGAGACCTAACAATATTTATGGTATGGGGGGAATAGAGCTGGGAGTGAGCCTATATCAAGGAAATTTTAGGAATGGGTGTTACATGTGTATTCAGTAACTAAAATAAGGTGAAGGTGAAAAGTAAGCACCAAGAATAATGTTATAATTTATGTATTTTACAAGATAGGAAAGAAGGTATGATTACCTTGCCTTGTCTCAGCACCTTCCGGGAATACTGGAGCATTGACAGGTCATCAAAGAGACGTAGAATAATCCGTACTGCTCCAACCTGGGAGCTGATACCTTCAAGAGTGGCTCTGTGGATTAAACATTCATTAATATTCTACAGTTGGTGGTCTATACAGACAATACAACTTATACCACCTGCCACTCTTGAGAAGGGATGTTTGCCAAGGAAGTAGTGGCGGATTGCTTTTTACTCATATTTTATGATAGTTATTAGTTTCTGGAAACCAATAGAAATTTTCATATGAATATTTACCAATTGAGTGTCTTGAAAAAAATAAAGAAAATGGTCAGCTGATGCTGAAGGGTCCTCAACTCTTTAACTGCCGGTCACCACCACTGAGGAACCTAACAAATTCTACCACAGACAAGTTCAAGGCACAACTAGACAAGTTCCTCGAGTGTGCCCGACAAGTCACCAGTGCCAGGATACACCTCACTGTGTGGTGCGGCATTAAATTCCATACCAGACCACCTGCCACTCTTGAGAAGGGATGTTTGCCAAGGAAGTAGTGGTGGATCACCACACCTGTCACGGCTACCTCAAGACATCATCAAGTCAATCAAGTAATGAGGTGCAGTAAAGCTGAACACCTTGTATTCATGTCATTACTCACCACAGGAACCAAGTAAGTATAAGTTCACTTCTAATGGAGATAATATATTATGCACCCATGGGGTTTCTGTTTTGCTTTTGTCGTGCAGGAAACCTAACATGTATCATTCAAGAAATTTAATGTTAGTATGTATTAACCAAATTCATATTATTTACTCACCTGGTTGGCTACCCTTTACTTGCACATTATACTAAATTATAGGAGGAGGTACTGGTAGATGTATAAGGGCAGCACGGATCTGAAGGCACGCCAGTCACAGTTATATAGTGCATAAACATCAAACAGGGCAAGTAGTGACTGACTTGTGTACCTTTTTCAGACAAAGAAGAAAAGCAAGAAATAGTAATGTTAGTGATTTTTGGAGTTGTCACTGGGTCAAATTATTGTTAGAAGTTTTAAAGACAGTAAGGTAGTTTACCTACTACTTGTATCTGGCTGTAGGACTTTTCATAGTGTTGAAATATTTAAGTAACTGTATGCAAGCCTTAGACTCTCACCTGGTGCTGGCGGAGTGTGTGGCTGCTGGCGTGAGGACAAGAAGACCATACTGAAGAGTCCTCAGGGTCTTTTCTCGGCCTCTGTAGCTCTCTAATATCTGCACCACCTTATCCAACCCCATGACTGCGGTGCTTAGGTGAGACGCAACACACTCTACTGTTATTTGTTAATCATGTACGGAGAATGAATGTATACTTAGTACAACCATGTCGGGATGTGTATGTGCGTGACTGACATTTGTGTACAGATTCTAGGGGGGAAAAAAAAAAAAAGTCTTGTAGAATGTGAAAGGATAACAACTGGGCGTTTGTGTGATCCTGTGCACGTAAAGAATAAAATAAAGTGAAGAAAATAAAACAAAAATCGTTAAAATACGCGATAAATTAGTAGTGGCAGCCTGATAACACCGTTGGAAGGGCTGCTACATAACATCCTTAACAGTATACGGCATCGCATCGCACCAACAACTCTAATTAATACCGAACTGTCTTTAAGTGTTAGAAGATGTAATATATAAAAAGGTTCCTGCCCATAGGAAATCCAGGAGTTGTCATGCCTGTCAAACTTTATTCAACGGTATAAAGGACACGTGACAATTTTTTTTTTTATTGCGACAAGAGTAATTTATAAAGAAGTATATATATATATATTTATTTCACTGAATAATTAAGTAGGAGTAAACACACACGTACACATGACATGATAGACACGCACACACACACACACACACACACACACACACACATACGCATACATACATCAAACTAAAAAATACACATTAATGACACATGGCAATTCTGTCCTGTCAATTTGCACGATTTTCTTTTTTATGGTGACAGAAGAGAAAATTAAGAAGGAGCATATATTTTTTCAAGTAATATAAGTGATGGAAGTTGGATGAAAACAATGATGTAGAGTCAGTTATCAGCAGGTGAGGAAGGCGTAAGGTTGCATTTCGTCGTAATCGTCCATGTCGTCTGCCGATCCCAGGTGAGGTTACACTTTTGGCCTTTTTTCATCAGCTGTGGATGGCGGTGAGTTATTATATCATTGTTTTTGTGACGCCATACCCTGCTTGCGTGACATGTGTTGCGTGGAAGTCATGTGGCTCATTCAAAGTGACACACAGGAACGTTTGTCATCATGGACTTCAAATTTGGTGTAAAAAAGGTTTGTATTTTTTGTAGTCATCGTTAGCTTACACCTGATAACTGATGTCACACGCCTCTAACGTAAGGAGAATGGTGTCGTGGCCCTCCCATTATTAAAATACAACAGGAGTAGCACAAAAAAGCTAATGACACAACAAGGTCAAGTGGGACCATTGTTAACTCGTCTTGTTAACTAGTTCGGGTTATTAGGTAGTAAAGATGTCAACTCATATTTCTGGATCAACCGAATTCTGTTTCCTATGATGTAAGGTGTGTTTCAAGTTATTTTGATATTCAGTTTTGTTGGAAACCACTCAATTTGCAGATACAACCGTCAGTATTAATTCAGGTTAATCTGAAGAATAGTCTCCAAACAGGTCAGAATAATTTTTGTTGTAGTACATAGGATACTTACTGTACTGAACATCTGTGAAGGTTTTAGTGAGTGGTTGCTTCGCTAGGTTAGGTTAGGTTGGGGGGTCAGTTTTGTTATGGCTATGGTTGTGTCGTTGGCAGATCTGGTTAGGTTAGGTTAGGGTTGGGGAGTCCAGAGGGGTGTAGCCCCTTCAGGTCAATTTAGTTTAGGGGTCCGTTCACTAAAACCTTTACTGATGTTCAGTACAGTAAGTATCCTGTATACTGCAACAAAAATTAGGCACAGCTTACAGGTATGGCAACTGTATCCTCATACTGCTCGCTTATAGATATGGCACACGCCTAACTTTTGGGTGGTAAAATATAAAAAGCTTATATAACTGAACCAAACATAACATAATCTAACCATAACCTAACGAATGCCGCATCCTCATAGTGCTCGCTTATAGATACGGCATGTGCTTAACTTTTGGGTAAAAAGTTATATAAATTAACCTAACTGAACCTAACATAACATAATCAACATAACATAAATTGAAAGATGTTTTGCCAGCTAAATAATAAGGCATTGGCCGTAGGAATAGCAGATGACAATGCGGTACGACTGCCGTATTTCTAAGCACTTCAAAAAAATTATTCTCATCGATTTGGAGGCATTGTTCTTCAGATTTACCTTGACTCAGTTTATTACTGTTCCTTTTCTTTTTTTTTAAATTCATATTGGTGTTTTGCTCCTAACATCATGTTTTCTACATGTTCCTGTATTGATGTTTCTCGTCAAACCTAACTAAATGTAGCCTAACTTAATCTAATCTAATCTAACTAAATCTAATATAACAATCTCACATACCTGAATTTAGACAATTAAGGAGGTGACACTTTTTGCCACAATAGGGACACTGAACTTTGGTGGGTAGAATACAGTGTTCTGTTAAATAAAAATAATAAAAATGTTAAGGCTGGCATCGTTATTTTCAAATACTTTTTGGTAACAATTCACATTAACTACGCTGTCTATTTTTGGACAAAACTTTCTGGTGGGTTTTGATGTGCTTTGAATAATCTGACATTTGTTTTTCTTGCAAATCACTTATGTTTGTTTTACAACCCCTCCCCCTACTATGAGAAAATAGTGCTTTCCAAGGAAAACTACTAAAGAAAGATTGTTACTAAACATCAAAATCTATCTATTAGAAAATAATAGTTTTGTCATCGTAAATAATGAATTAACGGTACAGAAGACTAGTAACCAGTGGTGAAGTTTCGGATGGGGCTCCTCCACTAACCCTACTCAGGCTGGGAGGTTTTCAATTTTTTGTCACATTCTGCTGCTGTATAAGTTTAGGGAGCAACATTTTTTTATTTTTTTATTTATAATCTATAACTAATAGCCAGTTTTCTCCTGTAGAAAAATAGATATTTTCTACATTCTAATACCACTACCATGTGTTAGTGCAACATAGGGAATGAGAAGTGATGCCAAGTGATCTTGTGTTGCATTACTGTGATATGCATATGAGACTGTATGGGTTCTCCTTCCACAGGCGCATGAGTGTGCTGGCTAAGCATCACCATGGGTGCGCCGTGTCCCCACCAGTACATCATCGATAAAAATTTCAGTGCCAAGCTTCTAGCTGAGAAAAAGGAGGTATGTATATAGTCTTCCACTTGCATAAGCATTAATTAACATTGATGAACTTATTAAACTAGATTTAGGTGTTCTCTGTTGGTTTCTACAGTCACTACAATATAGTTGAGTCTTATCTTTGGACACTCATACTGAGTGCCAAAACCTCACAAAAAATAAATAATTATTTGTTTATATGTATTCTATCTATGTCATGCTAATGCATTATACAGATGAGTGAATGGGGAAGTAGCATACCTAACAGATCAATAAAATATGTAGGTGAGTGAAGTGAACAGTATATATATATATATATATATATATATATATATATATATATATATATATATATATATATATATATTATATATATATATATATATATATATATATATATTATATATATATATATATATATATATATATATATATATATATATATATATATTTTATATATATATATATATATATATATATATATATATATATATATATATATATATATATATATATATATATATATATATATATATATATATATATATATATATATATATATATATATATATATATATATATATATATATATATATATATATATATATATATATATATATATATATATATATATATATATATATATATATATATATATATATATATATATATTATATATATATTATATATATATATATATATATATATATATATATATATATTATATATATATATATATATATATATATATATATATATATATATATATATTATATATATATATATATATATATATATATATATATATATATATATATATATATTATATATATATATATATATATATATATATATATATATATATATATATATATTATATATATTATATATATATATATATATATATATATATATATATATTATATATATATATATATATATATATATATATATATATATATATATATATATATACATATATATTAGTAGACTTCACTTCATGTGTGCAGAAGTGCTGTGAGTGGTGTGGTGTTGGAGGATGCAGTCTGCGGCTGTGTCTGTACTCAGGGTGCCTTCGGGTGGGGTGTGGAGAAGGCCATGCCGATCACTCCACTCAACACAATGCCCAGTTCCCAGCCCACTGCATCACCCTTGACCTCACCTCCCTCCGCTCATGGTGCTACATGTGTGAGATGGAGGTACACATATTGCTCTTTATAGAATGTAATGAAAACCAAACTGGGGATAAAGTAAAGTTTTATTTTTTATTGTCTATACTGTAATCTTGATTTATGGGTGTGGTGAAGTGTATTTGGCATAATGTATTCTTTTGATATTGTGGTTTACAATAAACTTCTCTATGTCAAATATATGTAAAATATATGAAGATTAGAAAAGTTATTTTATGGCTCAGATAAAACTTATTTTGTCATTAATGTAATCATTGTACCTAGATAAAAAGAATCCACCATTATGTTTCTCAGGTCACAAACTCAGTGCTAGCTAGTGTGACCATCCCTCTTGGTCAGCAGCATCACCTTGGTGGACCAATCAATGCGCCAGGTGTTGCAGTGGCTCAACCAATCACACCCAGCCAATCCAGTGCTGAGGAGGATGATGAAGAAGAGGAAGGAGAGGAAGTGAAAGCTAAAGGTATTATATTAATTAAGATATGTATTCATCATTAATTGAAAAAAATTACATCATTCAGGATAATCTCAGAACCTACAGACTACCTACACCTCCTCAAGGTCAAGAAAACACCTTGCTATGAGAGCCATACAAACACTCACTGCAGCTGCCTAAAATCCAATACAACCACTATCCTCACATGCCAAGAAACATAAAACAACACTTAACATACATTATCACAGAAATTCTATCATCACTTTCACCTTGTCCCCTCCAAACCAGCCTCCAGAGGCATATTCATACCTAGATCACCTACCACTCAATTTAGTCACTCAAGGACGACACTCACTTGCTTGCACAGCTCCCAGACATCCACCCTCCATAATCCTCCCTTCCCTGTGAGGACAGAGTCCACCTGGCCAGGCTGTGATGTGAACACTACCCAGCTCTTCTGAGCTATCAGAATAGACTGGATGGGTTCATTGTGGATGCCTATCCGAAATGCAACACAGCATCTCATGCAAGCAATCAAACATATTTCAGAAGACTGCACATAATCACACACATCAACAACACAACATAAACTCCATAATGGCCCTGTGGGAAAACCCAGTCCAGGCCATGGCCTATCTTAGGAGCTTGGGACTGTTCTACCAGGCAGCCTGAGGAACAACAACCTCAGAAAAACATTGTGGATAATACTTTTTAATTTTCAGTTGACTGTTGACAAAGTTTGGTTATCACAAAACAAACTGTGTGCTTGGCATGCTATATCTAACACACTGTAACTTCAGAAATCTTTACATATTTCAAGGTCTTGTTGGGCTGCGCAACTTGGGGTTGACCTGCTACATGAATGCTGCACTTCAAGCCATGAGCAATACTGTCCCATTAGCTCAGTTCATGATAGAGTGTCCAGCCTTTCTACGTAATGACAGGAAGACTCCAGGTTTGACACGGCCTTTCCAAAGACTTACAATAGAAATGTGGCACAAGAAGAGACCAAGCTTTATAACGCCCTCCTTGCTTTATCATGGATTTAAACAGGTTTGAGAACATAATTGTCTACTTGCAGGAAACCCTCACTATATGATTAGTTTGTATTCCTAGAAACTTGGTTGTCTGCCAATTAATTAATATATGTGAACATCAATGGAAATTAGATATGATGTAGGACCTGCTTAAGCCCGTATCCATATAAAATTTAACTTCATCTGCTAAAAACAAGTTTTTAAGAAAAATGCATGTGTATTATGTAAATTTAAGATGTTTATAAGGATAATGCTAATAGATTAAAGAAAACTATTCCTGGCTTATAGCCCCTCGACCCTTTCACTGCGAGTGTCCCATATACGGGACACAGACTTTGGTGCTGTTGCCTGTGAGTGTCCCACATAGGGGCCAGGATGATTTCAAAGTACTGCGCCAATTCTTTCACGCAGAAATTAAGTGGAAATTGATATGTGGCATCTGCTGCAGTGTTTCCAAACATAAATCATTTATATATTTGTGTTTAGGAAACAAAGTTTTATTCATTGAGGAACTGTTTTTTTTTTATTCTTTATTTTATTTCTTTTTTCGAAAATGCTCCGCACTGAGATGTTGATTAACTTTAAACTACCTCGCATGGAAAGGGTTAAAGGTCGTTACCCAAGACAAGGCGATTAGGGTTCTGGAAAACATTACTCTTTCTTTCCCCTCTATGGACTTCCCAGACCCTTTGGTCTGTCCCTTTTAGTTGCCTTTTGTGACCCACAGAGAATAGAGTGGTAGTACTCTTTCAGTTCCCACTACAGGACTTGTCTCCTTGAACACTGTAACCCCTGTTCACCTAGCAAAAATAAGTAAGTGATGTAGGATGAAGAGTTGTGATCTTGCGGAAGGCACTGAAGGCTGGAAATCCTGGCCTCCTGTGTGTTTGAGTGAGTTTTTGTGTGTCATCTGTGCTTCATCTGAGAGACTGGAAAGGGTTTACACAACATTCTGAGGGGTGAACTGGTAATGTATATTGATTCCAGGTATATTAATTCCATTATAGTACCACACTACAAGAATAAAAACATACAATCTTTAAAAAAAATTACATTCTTAGGTGGCAGATAGATTGTAGATAATTTTAATTACAAAATCTTTCTATTGTTGTTGATGTTCACTCTCATAATGCTTGGATAAAGAAGTATTTTTGTGTAGGAGGGTTTAAAGAAGAATACTCCAGTTTTGTGAAAAACTGTCCTTCTGGTGAGATTGATTACATACTAATATTGCCAGAATGACAGTTTCTCATCAAAAATGAAGTCAAAAATATTAAAAGTGACACAACCTTAACTACTTATCGAGAGGGTTTCCTGCTTATAGTTTGAGTTTTGTGTTTTGAAAAACTATACTAAGTATACCTAATAATATGCATATTTATTGTATGTTTTGCATCATTATTATAAATCAGTATTCTGCAGACTTGTAATGACAGGTTTTCTTCCTTGACAGCTATATCCTATGTTCAGAGGCTATACACAGCAGGACTCCCAGGAGTTCCTTCGTTACTTCATGGACCAGCTACATGAAGAGCTTCGAGAGCATCTGGTTGTTTCCAATGAGGATGACAACGAGATTGATTTAGAGGGTGAGTCGTAGGATTTGAATTTGTTAGGTCTGCTTGGAATTTGTTGTACATTGTGTAGTGAAATTATAGAGCTGGACTATTTTTTCTTTGTGGGCTTTTCCCGTAGATGTGATCAGGGTTGGGAAAAACCCAGGTTTTTTATATAAAAAACCCAACCCACAAGGTTTTTTGGGAGGCGGTGTTATTTTGGGAGTTTTATTAGGTTTTATAGGGTTATATTGATTTTTTTGGTTTATTTTTCACATTTATATGTAAATTAATTCAAACAAGCATTTAAAAAGTAATCTAGAATTAAATAAAAGGTTTGAAGTGTTATCTGAAGTAGTGATGAAAATTCTGGCTCTTTTCAGGGAGCTGATTTTTTCATTCACGTTCACTAACCTAATTAAACTACAACTGTCATTATGAATATTTGTTCTATGACTTTCCTCTTTATTTTCTCGAAAGCTATTAGAGATATTGGAAATATCATTGCAGCATCTGATAGACCTAATTAAACTCTACAACTGTCATTATGAATATTTGTTCTAAGACTAATAATTACGCAGTAAAATGAAACCGTATCTTTTTTCCAAAACATGACTTTCTTCTTTATTTTCTTGAAAGCTATAACTAGAGACTTTGGAAATATCATTGCAGCATCTGATAGACCTAATTAAACTCTACATTTGTCATTATGAATATTTGTTCTATGACTAATAATTACGCAGTAAAATGAAACCGTATCTTTTTTCCAAAACATGACTTTCTTTCTCATTTTCTTGAAAGCTATTAGAAATATTAGAAATATCATTGCAGCATCTGATAGACCTAATTAAACTCTACAACTGTCATTATAAATATTTCTTCTATGACTAATTATTACTCAGTAGAATTAAACCTTATCTATTTACCAAAACATAACTTTCCTCCTCATTTTCTCGAAAGTTATTAGAGATATTGGAAATATCATGGCAGCATCTGATAGACCTAATCAAACTCTGCAACTGTCATTATGAATATTTCTTCTATGACTAATAATTACACAGTAAAATTAAACCGTATCTTTTTTCCAAAACATGATTTTCTTCATTTACTAAAGAGATATTAGAAATATCATTGCAGCATCTGATAGACCTAATTAAACTCTACAACTGTCATTATGAATATTTCTTCTATGACTAAAATTACGCAGTAAAATGAAACCGTATCTTTTTTCCATAACAACTTTCTTCCTCATTTTCTCGAAAGCTATTAGAGATATTGGAAATATAATCGCAGCATCTGATAGACCTAATTATACTCTACAACGGTCATTATGAATATTTTTTCTATGACTAATAATTATGCGGTAAAATTAAACCATATCTTTAACCAAAACATAACTTTCCTCTTTATTTTCTCAAAAGGTATTAGAAATATTGGAAATATCATTGCAGCATCTGATAGATCAAATTAAACTCTACAACTGTCATTATGAATATATGTTCAAGTCTAATAATTATGCAGTAAAAGTAAACCTTATCTTATTTCCAAAACATGACTTTCTTCCTCATTTTCTCAAAAGCTATTAGAGATATTGGAAATATCATTGCAGCATCTGATAGACCAATCTAAACTCTACAACTGTCATTATAAATATTTGTTCTAAGACTAATAATTACGCAGTAAAATTAAACCGTATTTTTTTTTCCAAAACATAAGCTTCCTCCTCATTTTCTCGAAAGCTATTAGAGATATTGGAAATATTATTGCAGCATCTGATAGACCTAATTAAACTTTACAACATTCATTATGAATATTTGTTCTAAGACTGATAATTATGCAGTAAAATGAAACCGTATCTTTTTGCCAAAACATGACTTTCTTCCTCATTTTCTCAAAAGCTATTAGAGATATTAGAAATATCATTGCAGCATCTGATAGACCTAATTAAACTCTACAACTGTCATTATGAATATTTGTTCTATAACTAATAATTACACAGTAAAATGAAACCGTATCTTTTTTCCAAAACATGACTTTCTTCCTTATTTTCTCGAAAGCGATTACTAGAGGTTTTGGAAATATAATTGCAGCATCTGATAGACCTAATTAAACTCTACATTTGTCATTATGAATATTTGTTCTATGACTAATAATTGCACACTAAAATGAAACCATATCTTTTTTCCAAAACATGACCTTCTTTCTTATTATCTCGAAAGCTTTGGAAACATCATTGCAGCATCTGAAAGACCAGGCTGGATAATCCATTTGTTTATTGTTTTGAGACATGCTGCCAAATTATTAAATAACTCCTTCCCCCTTCGAGTAAGAGGAGACACACGACTCGATCCTTGGACTGGTATTATTTAACATCCCATGCTATTCCCACTTGAAAGATGGTCATCCTGCTAATTTACGAATTTGGAAAGCATGATAACGTATTTCACGGCATATAAGACTCACTTTTTTCCCCCCAAATCATCCAAAAATTACCTAGTGTCTTATACCCTGCTGGTTAGGTTTTTCTAGGCCTTGGGATAGAGGT
>JAXIVD010000331.1:105000-137500 GCA_036785275.1 Cancer borealis | reverse complement strand
GGAATTTAGACTGGACCTCGTGGGTTGTGTGGCTATGCGTTGGGACAATTCAGCTCAGCACATTTCCCTAACATTTTTTATTAATTTTATCTTTTATTTTGTTCTGTATTTTCCGAATTTGACCCAGTCTTTAAAATAGCTGAACCATCGAGTTGGCCAGAGTATCAGGAGCCAAATTAAAGCACCTACTGTACATTGGTATGTACGTTTGCTTCCAGGCTTGTTGCTCTGCTGTTCTGTCATAACTATTAATATGCCCATGATATACTATGTCTGTTGCAATTGTGACAGTAGTATTTGCATAATATTGGTCACAACTATGAAGGAGCATGAATATGACTTCCTCTAGGTGTTCAACATCAGCTGCTACAATGTCTTCTGCCCCGTCTTTTAACATCATTGATCTATATTTTGTCGGCTACATACCAGTCACTGGAAGAAACTCGTTGCCACAACCTGTTATTTTTAATTGATTTTGTAGTTGTAAGCTTTCATGCAAATTTCATTGAGATTTTATGGATGGAACAGATGGTGCAGCTAGTACCTCCACCAATGAGTTATGTCACAGCCTGGCTCATTCAAATCAGTCAAGTTTTAACTTTTTTTGCTGTTAAAAGTTGAGATTGTGTCAAGGTTTATTTTGTGTCCAAAGAAAAATCAGAATAATAACTTGGCAAAAGCAAAATTAAAGAGCCTACTGTACTTTGAAATCTTATAATTTTGTGTCATATAATAGATTGTTCTTTTGTTCATTTTGAATTAATATTACCCTTTATAAATTTTATATCGTTCCTTTTTTCTTTTTTTTCAACTGCCCCAGGCAAACATTGTGGCACCCCTGGACGTCGGAGAAAACCCCCAATCTATCGAAGTGTGATCTCAGACATCTTTGATGGGACCATTGTAAGCTCAGTTCAGTGTTTAACTTGTAACACAATATCCTCAAGAAAAGAAACATTCCAGGACCTGAGTTTGCCAATTCCCAGCAGTGACCAACTGAATATCTTGCAACACTCCTCAGCTTCACAGCTGCAGCAAGTGGCTGGCAGTAGTGTCAGTAGCAGTAGCCTTCATTTAGCCAAGACTTCTTGTGATACTGCAACAGATGGGTTAGTTTTTGCTCTTCACAGGTTATTTTGTTTTCCTAAATTTATGGATCATTAGTGCAATTTGGTACCTTGTCTGTTGTACAAGTTTTGCTTGAAGCTGTGATATTGATCAAGGTATATATCATTAGATTGGCTTTCCTGGCAGGTGGATGTGGTGGCTGTGGATGTGGGTGAGGTCTTGGCTGTGGGGCCCGGCAGTTTCTCTCCACCATTGCCTAGCTGCTTTCTTCAGTGCAGATGAACTGAAGGGGGATAATATGTACTCTTGTGAGAAGTGTGGCAAGCTGCGAAATGGTGTTAAGTATTCCAAAGTGCTACAGTTACCTGAGGTGCTGATTGTTCACCTGAAGCGATTCAGGCATGAGACCATGTTCAGCTCCAAGATCAGCCATTATGTTTCATTCCCTCTTCATGGACTGGATCTCACCCAGTTCTTACACAAGGGTGAGTATCACTGGAGAAGAGAATAATTAATTTTCAGTCACGTTCATTGAAATAATATAGAAAGGAATAAGTTATAAAATGATAAGAGCAAAATATGGGAATAATTCAATTTTAGGTTTGTAAAAACGTAAGTTTAGGTAACATGATTTCTGCTAATTTTGGTTTGCAAATTTGTCAGTTATGCAAAAAAAAATTGTTGTCTTTCTTTCTATCTATCTATATACCAGGCTGTTACAATCCTAAAAGGGGGCTAGCCAAGACAAGGTACACATACACACATGCATGCACACGTATACATTGCTCTCATTTAGCCTCTAGCCCCTCAGAGAAGAAAAGAACTACACTCCGCTCAAACACAGTACACGTCAAGTCAGTCGCACAAATGGGAGTAAGGGCATATCCATAAAAGGGTCCCATGGTTTAACCCTGCATTAAGTTTATTAATTAAAAATAATGGAACATACAACCTAGCTGATAAGGCCTAACTAGTGTGAAAAACTTGAGGATTTACGGAGACGCCCGTGAAATGGATCTTACTCGTGCAAGTTACCACGTGGCATTTACACTACTAACCTTAAGACAGTGTAGGGAGATGAAGTGGAGTTTCTTTGCTGCTTTCGTCCTTATGAGTGGCACAAGGGTCCATTCGCTCCTCTGTGACTACTGTCCCTTCAGCACCTTCTTCGGGATGCAAATGATAGAATTTTCTTATACGAGAGTAAAAAATTCTTTGATCTAACTAGCCTAACTAAATTGAGTTATGTCTTTTTTGCAGCATGTCTTGTAACTTGGCTATTGTGGTTGTTTTCAGACTGCACCTCTGAAGTAGTAACTTATGATCTGTATGCCATCATCTGTCACCATGGGACTGCCGGGGGTGGCCACTATACTGCTTACTGCCAGAACTGGAGTAACCATCGCTGGTATGAGTTTGATGACCAATATGTTACTGAGGTGTCCTCAGAGACAGTAGCCAAGTGTGAGGCCTACGTTTTGTTTTATAAAAAGACCAGCCCAGAAATGACTGCAAGAAGACAACGGACTGTAGAGCTCATGCAGGTCAGTGAAAATAAATAGAATGTTTTTTGATTCTGATTTTAATGATAAGATTTTGATGAGAAATCTAATTTTAGATAATGAAACATGATATTGTAGTGATGGGATTATCATTGTAAGTTAAAGTTTATATCTTAAATCTTAATCTCCAAACTTGCTTTTTATAGTTTTCATTCATCTCTGTACCTTTTTTATAGTTTCCTTTCTGGGCCTTGCTGCAGTGGTAAATGGCAATCAGTCTTCTCCTTAGCTTATTAAAACTGGTATTCTTATCACCGACTCTATTATTCATAAATGATCATAGTCAAATTCTTTGCCCTATCCACTCTAATACTGATGACTTTATACTGCATTTCTCAGCGTCATGTATAAGAAGACCAACTCAACAAGAATTTAATCATTCACAAAGAGGCGTCACAAAGTGTTTGAATTTTGATCTTTCTGTAATTTTTGAATGGGGCAAGTCAAATCTTGTGTTGTTCAGTGCCTCTAAAAGTATTCCTTAACATATTTGTTTGACATCACCTTCCAGATAACTATTTCTTGTTCTTGAATAACACTCAACTGTCTGCCTTTTATACGTTGAACATTTTTGGGCTATCCTTTACTTAGAATATCAACTGGAAATTTAAAATCCCATCTCTAGCAAAAACAGCTTTGATGAGGTTCGTTTTTTTTTGTGCCATCTGCAATTTTTTTCCATCTTCTCAGGTGCTAACCCTATATAGGAGTCTTATCTACTTCTGTATGGAGTACCGTATTTTATGGCTTATAGGATGCTATAAGATATCCTGAAAAATACCCATGTGTCTTCCAAGAATGTTGTAGGAGGTTAGCTTAGGTAACTGTTCAATTAAGCCTCTTATATGATGTAACCTCAATTGGGGAAGCGGTGGTACAGTGGTCTAGCGCTCGGGTATGTGAGCCTAGGATCCTGAATTTGAATCCCTATTATACGCTGACCACTTTTCATTCTTTGATATCACCGCCGAATAGCCAAAGATTACCCAAATTGCTGCCATACTGTTCTCAGACGGGACTTACAATGTTTATATGCATCTGAGGCTGTATTAGCAATTAGCCTCGCACTTTCTCAACATATTCATGAGAGAATGTAAACATTTGAGGCGTCACTATAAAAATCTGAAAATCTACGTCAAATAGCAGACGAGGCAAGTCCATCTGTGCCTCCATAAGCCTATTGGCGCCAATGGTTAATGATATAGAAAAAAACTTGCATGTTACAAGTATTTTGAATACCATAAGACATTCAAATCAAGTAATGTTATTTACATGCTGTGAGAAAAAAAAAGGTATTTGAGTGTATTTAGTCATGTCAGCCTATATCGTCTGTTAGTGTTGATGTCTCGTCTGCTACGTCAAAGCATATAACACTCTTATGGTGAGAAAAATATCATCGATCACCAGGCTGTCACACGTATCACAAACTCTTTTCAGTCCTGGAAATTATCACCCATGGAAATAAAACCACCTTTAGACAATGAAAGATGAGTAGTATATTTACTTACCATTTACAATTCTTTGTATACCATAAGTGTTTAAGTGAACTTTAACAAAAATAATGGCTAATTAGAAGTGGTGAATGAAGATAGTGAATAGTGAGTTTGGTCTTGTGTGAAAATGACTGTATATCAGGCAACATTTATTTATTTATTTATTATAACTTTTTTTTTTTTTTATTTCCAAAATCATTATGCGTCTTCCGAGATGCAGCGTCTTATAAGCTATAAAATACGGTATGCCTCTCGTAATCGAGGGGATTCCACTTATATGGCTTTGTTACACAACTTAATTAAACAGGGTGAAGTCTAAAGCTTTTCATCTCAACTTCCTTCCTTTAATTGATTGTCTTCAATCTCTCACACTCCACTACAATGCTACGTCTCTGGTCAATCTCTCACACTTCACCACAATGGGTGTCTTCTACCATTATTTTTATGGCTATTGCTCTTCTGAACATGTTAACTGTATACCTTCTTCCGCGTATGATCTTGCTGCACAAAGATTTCTACTTGCTCACTCTTTTCTGTCCACCTTACCATTGCATGAGTTATAACCTGTATTTTCACTCTTTCATTCCTTTGACTTGTAGACTGGGACTCTATGCCTAATTATGTTTTTTCCACCTTCCTACGACTTGAACACATTTAAGAGAAGAGTATCAAGACACCTTCATAACTAAATTGGCCAGCCCTTTTGGACTCTTTCTAAAAAAAATTTTGGGAGCAGCAGTTGAGCAACTATTAAATTGGGATGGTGTTTGACAGGTTTCATCTCGGGAACCCTCACTGATGCAGTTTTACATCTCCAAGCAATGGGTCAATAAATTCAACACATTCTCAGAGCCTGGACCCATTAACAACTATGACTTTTTGTGTCCTCATGGAGGAGTACAGCCACAAAAAGTAAATCAAACGCATTATTATTGGATTTCAGAGGATAAGTACATACTTTACATTTTTAGACTTGATTGATATGCTTAGAGATTACATTATATTTATGTAAAAACAAACTCAAATGTGTATTATTTTGGGTTCAGCATATTGTATCACAGCAATTTGGTAATACACTTCTTGTCTTGCCCAGGCCAATCAGGTGGTGGATTTAGTGATGCTGCTGAACCAGGGAGTGTGGGAGTACCTCCATCAAGTGTTTGGGGGAGGACCAGCCTGCACGCGGCTCTATGAGTGTTTCACCTGTCGGGCAGAGCTGGATGCGCTATCACGGCGCCAAAACAGTGAGCTTGAGATGTTCTTTAGGCTCAAGAAACTGTTTCAGGAGGAGGAGCACCCTAACATTGTAGCTATCTCCATGAGATGGTTCCGTACCTGGGAGAGCTTTGTGAGGGGCAGGGAACAGGAACCTCCAGGACCAATTGACAACTCCTCTATATGTACAAGTAAGACTGGCCAGCCAGTGCTAAAACCAGGCTCTGACTATGCCCAGATCTCAGAGGAAATGTGGCATTTTTTCTACAAGACCTATGGAGGGGGGCCAGAGTTGTGGGTGATGTATGGGAACCCCCACAGCTCTGCCAGGCGAAGTGAGAAAATGGAAGTGCGGCCACAAGGTCAGAAACAAGAGCAACTACAATCAGAGTCCCGATCCCTGAGTACGGAAAACCTTCCCCACACCAGCACTTGTACTAGTCGACAGAGAACAGTTTCTGCTGGGGAGGTGAGGACAAAATTTTTATAGCAGTCAAGCAAGTAATAATATAGATACACACATGCTTGCCATCTGTTTGAAAAATACACTTTGTGGACAGTGTACTAACTCTTCTGGTTCATAGGGTACCTCTGTTATCTTGTAGCTTTTGTAGACTATCCTTTCATTCATTAGACTAACCCATCTTTTACATATTTATTGAATAAAGACCATTTCTCTCATGACAGACCTGTGCATATGGTGTTGTGTGGAAAGTGCACACTTAATAGAGGCTTTTTATGCACTGATTTTTTTAAAATTCGATTCTTGATGGTTTTTAATCAGTATTATCATTTCTTGTTTCTTAATTTCTTTTCTAATCACAAACATCTAACAAAGCCCTTTACCATTGCTAAAACATATACATAAGTTGTAAGCTGGCATGTCTCATGGTCAGCACCATTAAAGTTCATGCTCCTCATTGCAAACTTCTTCACCAGTCATGTTAATTGGTTTTGGCCATCACTAGGATATTGATAGCGTGTTTGTATTATTCAAAGCATCTATGCACTTATGAAAAATCAATTTTTTTGTCATTTTCATGTAAGTTCTTAATGGTAGAGATGTGAAATGTCTCACTAAAACTGACAGCCACCATAGATGTATTGTGTCCATTGATGTCCTCTCCTGTAGCCACACTCTTCTCTTGCTGCAGTTCCACAGCTTGCATGATTTGCAGCCACTGTCTCCATGAAACCATAATACAAGCATAGTCTATATGGGAATAAGCACAAGCAAAGTTTTTAATAGTACCTTCATTATTTTTCTACTTTAACTTAATTTGAACATTATCTCAATTTTACCCATTGCAGTATTACAGCTGAAAATTTTTGAATAGGATAATATTATTGTGTTAGTCTCTTCTAATGTACAAATTAACAAAAACTTAAATTTAAACTTAATTGTGGTGGAAGAAGAATGGATGGTGAAAGTGTGTATAACAAATTTGATATGTCTATTAGAGGTGGAAGAATGGAATGTGGAGTGATTGAGAGTGTCAATCACATCACTCAAAGATGGTATGAAGAGAGAAAGGATGCCAGAGAATGAAATGACAGAGTGTACATGAGTAAGGTAGAGGCAGTGGGTACAAGAGGACAACCCCTAGTTAAATGGAACACCTGTGCCAGAGTATGTGAGAAATAGGGGAGAGAGGAGATAAGAGGATCAGAACATGCAAGGAGGGAATGTAAGAACAAGAAAAATGGAAACTTCTGTTTTGGCCATAACCTGGGGGAACTTAGGAACAGGTAATAGATGAATAAATTGATTGATAAATTAACGTAAGCAATTATGGATCGAGCATTATATATATATTTATATATAATGCTGTTATTTTCCTAAAGGGGTAGCAAAGACAATGGATGCCAAGTTTCATGGAGACATTATTCTTCTCTCTCCCTCTGCGACATGCTTTTTTTCGTAGAGAGTATACAGACAAGGAGCTTACCAGATCCCTTGCTCCGTCCTTTTTGTTGCCTTTTACAAACCGCAGGGATTACGGTGGTAGAATTCATGTATATATATATACCGTATATTTCCGTAGATAAGACGAGTTATAGATAAGATGACCCCCAAACTTCGGTTTGACTTTAAAGGTTTTAGCTGGTGGTATAAGACAACTCCCAAACTACTAAACCATTTGTGGGGAATTTTAGGTCAATGACCATCTAACATCTGAGACGGTGATATACTACGAGTAGTACAATGAATAAAATACATTAAACGTATTACCAGTAATAAGGTACTCTACCTTAATGTATTACCAGTAAATCGTTTTAAGTATTGGTATGTTATGAGTGAAGCATATAATATGGTAAATACCAAATGTAGACTATCGTCTATAGTTGTAACAGGTTGTTGAACCAAAGTTGTTGACTGAGCTGGTGGGCTTGGCAAGTAGGTGGGTGAAGCACCGTTACAAAGTGATTCTCGGCTCAGTCTGCTGCTAGCTTCTGTATTAGCCAGTCATCATCATGGAGCTGCCAGCAAAACGAAGAAAGTATGAAACTAGTTTTAAGTTAAAAGTCATTTAAGTGGCCAAGAAATCTAACAATTGTGCTGCTGCAAAGGTATTCGATATTACTAAGAAAATGGTAAGAGAGTGGAGAAAGAGAAAGATGTTTTAAAAGAAATTCAAAGAAAAAATGTGTGATGAGAAGAGGAGTCACCCGTTGGCCAGAGTCGGAAGATCAGACTGCAAAATGGGTAATCGAACAGTGGCAGAATTCCTACATCGTCACAAGAAATATGATCAGAGCATGTGTACTGAAGTGGGCAAGGTCAAACTCAGAACACAGTAAAGATTTTAAAGGTACAGTAGGCTTGGTTAATCCTTACGGACTTCTACCTACTCGCCTGCCACCTACCGGACTTTCTTTTACACTAACGGACTTTAGTCCGTTAGTGGGTTGATTGTCTGCCAGCAGACAAAGTCCATTAAATGCGAAGTCCGTTAAATGGAGCATCGACATTATATATATATATATATATATATATATATATATATATATATATATATATATTTATATATATATATATATATATATATATATATATATATATATATATATATATATATATATATATATATACACACACACACATACATAGTCGCCAACTTGCTACCACAGCTGGTTCTGACCGACCGGTCGTAAGTCGATCGGGTCATAAGTTGCTTACATCATTTTGTTTTCTTATTCTATGCCATTTGTATCATCTCTACACATTGTTTTGTTTCTTATTTTTACATGTCATGTTTAAGTTAAACACTGCATACTACAGTACAAACTGGTTTCATATTTGGAAAACATACAAAAATACATGATACATTTTCAAAAATTAGAAAACATTTTAGTTGCAAAACATAGCAAAATACTGTACAAATACAAAACTTCTTATTGAACGCTGGTGCTTGGCTGTGGATCCTTGATGTGGTCAGCTGGGGCAGCAGTTGTGGTTGCTTGGAGGAGTTGTTTTTTTCATAAACATCGTAAGCTTTGTCTGAATTCTTTGTTTCTTTTTCTCTGTAAATTTCACGATACTGACCAACTTTATGATGGTGTGTGAAAGCAATACACTTTCTGTAGAAATTAGAAATTTTGGTTAGTAACTTTATTTTGTTAGCATATTATATTATTCAATGGCTAATACAACTATTGAACCATTTATGTGGTATGCAGAAAACCAGAATTACCAGAAAACCAGTTATTTTTTAACTGGCTGGTTTCTTATTAGTTTGTTGCTCAACTGCTTTGTTATGATTTCCATGGCACATGCACATGACAATGACGATCTTCAGTATCAGTAGGACAGCTGCTGTAGATACTTGCCTCTCTCTGCATCTGTGATTATTTATCCCAGTTTAGTATAATGTTTGTTTAATACCATGTCTAAAAGGCCAACAGAAAAAGAAAGGCAACTTTTGTGGAAAACTAGAAAAAAAATGTTGCGAACAAGCAAAATCAAAACATTTGGAACTTGTGATATTTTCACCTTGTGATGAGTTCATGAGAATGTAACCCCATCGTAAATCTGGGTATTTTCATAGTTTATTAGATGGCCCCAGATGGCGTTGTGTGCAGCATGCACTCACTCAAATTATTTACATAGTATAACTTGGTGATTATTCTTCAATTTTGTGAGATTCCTTGCATATTTCTCACATTTAATCCTAGCTATTGCTTCTAAGAGCGATACAGGTGTCGGGTAGTGTGAAACATTGGTATGAATGGTGTGTGAATGAATGTTTGGACATGGAATATGGGCTTATATGAGTTGCAAATTTCCTCTTACAAAGAAAGATCTGGTGTGATTCAGGAGTTGCAAGTAAACTATTGATAGGCAGCTACATGCTTGTTTTGGGTATTATTTAGTGATTCAAGTAGTGTTGTGTATTTCAAGAAACCTGTGTTTGCATTTTAAGTTTTACATTTACATTAAACATGTGTATTAATTATTTTCACTAAGTGCTATGTTTTTTTTCACAGTCTTCAGTTCAGTAATTGACTTCTTTGTATTCAAGTGACTTTCTCTTTTGTTCAGTATCATTTTTTGTTGCACCCCATCCAGCAGGTTATGAGAGCTTCTCCCCCAACACATACTAAACAAGAGCAGAGCGATGCTGAGTTACCAGCCTCCCTGCAACCCACCGATACCACTGCCACCACAGAGGTGAAGGAGGAGAGTGTAGAAGCACAGTCAAGCCCTACAGATGAAGAAATGGCCAGTACAAATAGTTGTGGTTTTCAGTTGACTTTGGGTGATGAGACAGTACAGGAGGAAAGTTAGATTTATCTGAGGGAGTGGTCATGTTCCAATAATCTCAGTACCGTGTATATAATATTTATATTTGAGAAATTTCAAGATTACTGGAGCACAGTGCATGTTTGAGTCTGTTATGTTTGAAAAAGTTCATGAATCCTAAGTCCTGTGTTTTTTCTTATTTAATTAATGATTCCTTAAAGGAATAAAAGTATTTATGATATTGCAGTCTTAATATGACAGTTTCAACTCCCTTTTTCTTAATCAGGAATTTGGTAGTTTTGATTTACATTGTTCATGATTTTTATTTATTTATTTATATATATATATATATATATATATATATATATATATATATATATATATATATATATATATATATATATATATATATATATAAATACATTCAGCAGTAAAGTCTGTTTCACACTGTCATTATTAGATACTACTGATTATCTCTCATAAAAAGTTTGCTAGTGAGTCGTGATAATCTCTTAGTGCATTAGCCCAGTTAGCCTCCATATTGGATGCTGCGGGGTTTTTCAGAAAACCTGTCAAAGGTTTCTGTGCACTTCCAATGTTGTGACATTTTGGAGATGATTTTTGTATATTGGTCTCCAAAATTATGCATAGAAATATACATATATTTTTTTATTTTTACAGTCATAATGTATATAATTATTGCAGTATTCAGTAGAACTTTGTATATTTCATCATCTTCACAAGTAGTTTGGGTGTATGTAGTTAAGGAAATAGAAGGGTACTGGTATTGTATGAGTATGAAAAATATTGAAACTTGCTATTTATTTAGCCATATAGCTCCTGCTGTCAAGAGCTCCTTCGATTAGGAGTATGTACGGAAAGTGGAATAACACATCTGCTTTAAGCTGGAACCAGTGGTGTCCTGTATATCAAGGCTCAGAAGAACAGTGCAATTAGAATGATGAGTAAGTGAGTTTTCATAAGGTGTTGAATTTATGGAGTAGTTACATGATTTTTCTTGTGGTAGTGTGGAATGGTCGAAGGGTGAGGCATTATGGATGTGTGGTTGGAAAGATGTAAGGACTTCTTGCTAGAATAACGGCTCCATCCCTAGAAGAATGAGTAATTACTTGAGGTAGGCAGAAGTAGCATCCCAGAGCTGTTAGTTCATTTGGCCTGTTTATAATTTCCTTTTTTTTTTTTTTCAAGTGTCTAAGCAGTTCTATTTTGCTTGGCTGATGGCCCATGGCCCATGGCTTGCTAATTCATAAAGCAAGTAAATGGTTTGTGATTTTTTGAGATCTCGTAGGAACAATTTAATAAGCTTGTAAACAGTTCAAAATTATTCACAACAGTGTTCTGAGTTATGTGTGTTCCAGACCAGTGGCAAGACCTTTGGAATATTCACAATATATAAACATCGACATTTGTAACATTTAATTACCACATCAAGACTTTAATTAATATAATGGTGTAGAGCCGAGGAGATGACAGTTTGGATAATTTTTAACAAATCTTACAAGAAATGAGATAGTCGACCACACAAGATAAAGTGAAGTGATGACACAACAACTTGTAGGTGTGGGAGATTGCTAACTGTCAGTGGCTCTCAAAAATAATATCCCACTTTTCTACTGTATTAATTTTTTTATTGTTGCTAATTTATTACAATATAATTTTTTTCTATTGTAATTTATTATGATGCTTATTCTTAGGTAATTGTGACAAATTGCCTAAAATGACTGTATTTAAAGATAAAGTGATTATATCTAGGAGTAGGCAGTAGACACCTGCCGCCCGGTGGAATACTCCAGAAGTATTTACGGGGATGTAGGCGGTGCTGCAAACTGAGTGATTCCCTGTGTCCTCTCTTTCCGGTTTCTTTAGTGTCTCATTTACACAAGAGAGCACCTGCAGCCTGCCCTCAAAAGACAACTTCTACTACCTACATAACATTACTACACCTTACACTTTTACACTTCAAATAAAAAATTAAAATGGCTTTACCACACCCAGCCTCGGAGTCCCCATTTGGGGAGGGAACCACAAATGTCCCCAGGTCGGACTGCCCCTCTGCTGACGACCTAGGGTGTCTTGACACTTCCTCCAATACTTTTACTCTTGATTTCTGCAACATTCGTGGCCTTATATGTAGTTTCCAATATGTGGAACACCATCTCTCCTCCACTAAATCTCATCTTCTCTTTCTAACTGACAGCAGCCCCTTCTCTGTTGCCTCCTACTTTCTTTATCCTCATTTTCAATCCAAAGCTGGCTGTTGCGCATATGTGCGTAACAACATTACTTGCTCTCGTGCCCACAATCTTGAATCTTCAGAATTTTCTACCATCTGGCTAAGATTTCAATTTCACTCTCTAACTAAATTCATTTGTGCTGTATATCTCTCACCTAATTCCTCTGACTATGTGAAATTCTTTGACTATTTGACTTCCAAAGTGGAGTACATCCTATCTCACTTTCTTTATGCTGAGATCTCCATTATAGGGGATTTCAATGTTCACCACCAGCTTTGGCTTTCATCTTCTTTCACTGACCGATCTGGTGAATAAACCTTCAACTTTGCTATCCTTCATGACCTAGAGTAGCTAGTGCAGTTCCCTACCCATATCCTGACTATCTTGGAGACACGCCTAACATTCTTGATCTTTTCCTAACCTCCAACCCTTCAGCTTACTCTGTTAAACTTTCCTCTGATCACAATCTTATTTCCGTTACCTGTTCTATCACTCCAGTGCAGCCTCAGGACCCACCTAAGCGGAGGTGCTTCTGGTATTTCAACTCTGCTAAATGGGAGGACCTAAGGCAGTGCTATTCTGATTTTCCTTGGGATCATTATTGCTTCCATGTCAGAGATCCTTCTCTTCGTGCCGAGCGCATAACAGAGGTGATTATCTCTGGCATGGAGCTATACATTCCCCATACTTTCTCTAATACTAAAGCTAAAAAGCCCTGGTTTAACTCTGCTTGTTCGCGTGCTGTCAATGATAGAGAGGTGGCCCACAAACGGTACCGTAGCCATCCATCTGCTGAAACTCATGTACTATATATTTCTGCCTGTAATCATGCCAAATCTATTCTCCAACTTACTAAAAACTCTTTCATCAATAGAAAATGTCAAAGTTTTTTCAACTCTAACTCTTCTCGTGATTTCTGGCATCTAGCCAATAATATCTCTAACAATTTTACTTCATCTTTCCCTCCTTTATTTCAACCAGATGGCCCCACAGCTGTCTCTTCTTTCTCCAAAGCTGAACTCTTCACTCAAACCTTTGCTATCAACTCTACTTTGGATTAATACTGAGCATATTCCTCCTACTCCTCCACTCTCTGACTACTTCATCCCTAAAATTGAAATTCTTTATGACGTTTTCCAGGCCCTCTCTGGCCTTGATTCTCAGAAGGCTTACAATCTGGATGGAATCCCTCCTGTTGTTCTCAAAAACTGTGCTTCCGAACTCGCTCACTGCCTGGTCAAACTCTTTCATCTGTGTCTCTCTACTTCTACCTATCCTTCTTGCTGGAAGTTTGCTCACACTAAAGCCTTTGTGTCTGTCCCTAACAAGAAGATAATGAGGCATCTATCAGCTCACAACCTTCTCTCTGATTGCCAGTATGGTTTCCGTAAAGGCCACTCTACTGGTGATCTTCTTGCTTTCCTAACTGAATCTTGGTCATCCTCTTTTAGGAACTTTGGTGAAAACTTTGCTGTCGGCCTTGACATATCGAAAGCCTTCGATAGAATCTCGCATAAATCTTTAATTTCTAAACTACTTTCCTACGGATTCTATCCTTCTCTCTGTACTTTCGTCTCCAGTTTCCTTTCCGACCATTCTATTGCTGCTGTAGTGGACGGTCACTGTTCTAAAACTATCAACAATGGTGTTCCTCAGGGTTCTGTCCTATCACCCACTCTCTCTCTATTATTCATCAATGATCTCCTAAATCTGACTCAATGCCCAATCCGCTCCTATACTAATGACACCACCTTGCATTTTTCAATGTTGTACAACAGACGCCCAACCCAACAAGAATTAAATGACTCAAGGCGAGATGCTATAGGACACTTAACTTCTGATCTTTCACTAGTTTCTGATTGAGGCAGAGCAAACCTGGTTCTGTTCAATGCCTCAAAAACTCAATTTATACAACTATCTACTCGACATAACCTTTCAGATAACTATCCCCTCTTCAGTGACATTCAACTTCTCCTCTCCTCCACATTAAACACACTCAGTCTATCCTTTACTAAAAATCTAAACTGGCAATTTCATATCTCTACTCTTGCTAAATCAGCTTCCAAGAAGTTAGGTGTCCTATGTCATCTGTATCCATTTTTCTCTCTCTCTCAGCTGCTTGCTCTGTACAGGGATCTTATCTGCCCATGTATGGAGTATGACTCTCATGTCTGGGGAGGTTCAACTCATACAGCTCTTTTAAACAGGGTGGAGTCTAAAGCTTTTCATCTAATCAGCTCTCCTCCTCTAACTGACTGTCTTGATTCTTTAAGTCACCGCCGCAATGTTGCATCTTTATCTATCTTCTACCGCTATATTCTTGCTGACTGCTCTTCTGAACTTGCTAACTACATGCTTCCCCCCCTCCCACAGCCTTGCTGCACAAGACTTTCTACTTCTTCTCATCCCTATTCTGTCCATCTTCCTAATGCAAGAGTTAACCAGTATCTTCACTCTTTCATCCCTTACACTGGTAAACTCTGGAATTCTCTTCCTTTGTCTATTTTTCCACCTGTCTATGACTTAAACTCTTTCAAAAGAGGAGTGTCAAGACACCTCTCACTAAATTGGACTTCCTTTCCATGTCTATATTTCTCCTACTGTCCTCTTTACAGGGTCTGACGACAAGCGGGATTTTTTTTTTTTACTTATTTTTGTTTTCCCTTAGCCAGTACCCTTTTAATGTAAAAAAAAAAAATCAATGTTAACTTTAGCTGATTGCAAAAGATGTGTTTGTCTGGCACACGATTGCAAAGCTTTCCTAAATAACTAGTGCATTACTTGCAGCAGTGAATATCCTTTGAGGGTATGAACAGATGCTTGTGAACTGATGAGGAACCTATGATAAATATGGGCTCAGGACTTGACATGGACGCTTTATGAGGCATGGTTGAATATTTCATGCTAAAATCACTACAGCACAGGTAATAAGAACAAAAAGTGAAGAGCATAAGATCTCATGTTCACATGCTGCTGATAAGAATGTGAGATTGATGTGTCTATTCCCATATAATACTGGTTAGCCGATATTTGCACCTGTTAACTTTGAGTTTTCATAGCTGGCCATGGTGAACCGAATGCAAGTAGGGAACACAACTAGTCTGCTTCCTTCAATCCCCATGGGGAGTAAGGGCAATGAAAGAGGGAGAGTATACTGTACCCATGGCACCCTCAGGCCATTCATGACTTACTTGTAGTCAGCCTCTCATCCTCCCAGTACAGCTTCCACACTTTAGGAAAAGAAGAGGACAGTGGAAGGCAAGAAAGACATGAAACAAGGAGAAATCTAACTAGAAAAAAGAAAGACCAGGTGAAAATTGGTTGGACCATACACTTGAGTTAGAGGTATCACTGAATTGGGCCACAATCTCTTGTCCTAGAGCCCCTCCACAGCAACAATGGGCTTGGGTGAAAAGTAGTAATGAATGCATGAATAATGATGCAGCCTTGACAACCCTTGGAGGAGGTTTTTGCTCATCTGATGTGACCCTTGGATCATATCAGGTGTGAGAAGGGAGAGGGCCTTAGTTAAATATCAAGTGCCAGGGATAAACCTTGGGAATCTCGTGGATATGATCCCAGCCCTCGCCCCCATTTGTGTGACTGACCTGGCACGCTGTGTTCTGGCAGGATGTACTTCTCTTCTGTGGAGGCCTAGGGGCAAAATGAGAGGACTATAAGTTTGCACGGGTGTGCATGCCATGTCTTCACTAGCTGCCATTTGGTGGATAACAGCATGGTATATATTTAGATTTTTACCCGTGGCGCCGGTAGGCTTAATAGAGGCCTTAGATGGTCAGCCTCCGCCCGTTAGTAGGGCGAGTTAGATTTTTTAAGTGACACCTCGTTTCTTATTGAGAGGCTCATGCTGCCGCGGAAGCTCCTCGCACATATAGCATTGCAGTCCCGTCGAGGATAATGATATGGCAGCATGTGGATGATCTTAGGCCACTCGGTATTAGCAAAGAAAAGTGGCCAACACGTGCTGAGGCTCGAACTCGGAACCCTGAGCTGGTATGCCTGACCACTAGCCACTAGGCCACTGCCTCCCCTAATTCACTTATTAATAAAGGGCCCAGGAGCAAAATGTTGGTTAATCAAAAGGATATTCTGCATTGATTATGTAAAATACAGTTCAAAATGCTGTGGTCATCAGCCTCTATGAGTCTACTACAGGACAAAGGCCTCTCCCAACCTTCAAACATATATCAGCTACCTGTTTATTCTAGGTTACTCCAGTAAACCTTCCTATCTTGTCCTTTCATGTCGTTCTATATTAGTCCTGCTTTCTTTACCACCCTGGATTGCTTGTCTTGTACTCAAATAGTCCATCTATTATCCCCTCCATTTCCAAGCCTATTACTGTTGTGGAGAGGCTTCAGGACCAGAGATTGATGCCCGATGCTGTGATGCCTCAAACTTAGTCTCTGGTCCAACCAATTTTCACTCATCCATTTTCTTTTTCTAGCTTTATTTCCTCTTGTTTCATTGGTCTTTTCTTCCTAACATCCCACTATCCCCTTCTTTTCCTTAAGTGTGAGAGCCGTGCTGAGAGGATGAAAGGCTAATTTTGAGCTCAGTCATAAACGGCCTGAGGGTATTATGGGCACGGTATACCTTCCCTTTTTCATTTGCCATTACTTTTCTGAGGAGCAGATCAATTACATCACCCACTTACATTTGGCTCACCATGGCCAATCATGAAAATTCTAAATTAACAGGTGAATTGGGGAATGCATTGGTCCTCACCGATGGAACAAATGCTTCCATATCCCTGCTCAGTAAACACTTTCCAATTTAAAAAATGCATTCAGACAGGTGGGAAAGATAACCTTCCACACATGACCTGATAGATCTTGCCTAATCATTGTTGACATAGAATCCAAAGCTGAAGCTATGCTTACCCTAAAAGACCTTTTCCTGTGTCCTCTAATACCCAACTGAACACTCGTACTGGTACTGTTCTCATACCCCATGAAATCTGCCCAGTGAGTATCAGTTGGCCCAACTGTTCTTCGGACCTCATTTAACTGATTGCAGACGAGCATGATATTGCTCATGTGTCCTGCTATACCGTTAACCCTCATGGCTGTACCCAGCAAATATTGCAAGAATTCCATTCAAAGAACAAGATCTTCTAGACAGGGTATACATAAGTGGAGCCTTCTGTAAGGTTAAACATAAGAACATAAGAAATGAGGAGACTGCAATAGGCCAGTTAATGACCTACACGAGGCAATTCCTTGTCCCCCACCCTTGGAATAATCCAATATTTAGCCATCCCAATCCATACTCTCATCCAACCGTCTTTTAAAGCTACCTATTGACTCAGCACTTACTACGTGTCAGCGTCAGCCTATTCCAATCGTTCACGACTCTGTTTGTGAACCAATATCTATCTATGTCTGTCCTGAATCTAAGTTTTTCTAGCTTGTACCCATTTCCACGCATCCTATCCTGGCTACTAAATTCTAAAACTTGATCAATGTTTCCCTTATTAATTCCTTTTACCCATTTGAAAACCTCAATCATATCCCCTCTTGCCCTCCTTCTCTCTAGGGAGTGGAGATTAAGACGTTTTAATCTATCTTTGTAGGGTAAATTTCTCAGCCCCTGAATCATCTTGGTCATTCTTCTCTGAACTGCCTCCAAGGAACCTATATTCTTCCTATAATAAGGGGACCAAAATTGAGCTGCATAATCTAGGTGGGGTCTGACTAACGCTAAATACAACCTCAGAATGACCTCAGAACTCCTATTTGTCACACCTACTAATAAATCCCAGTATCTTGTTGGCCCTATTTCTAGCTATAATACACTGTTCCCTGGGGCGCAAGTCACTGCTTATTTGAACTCCTAAGTCCCTCACACTATATGACCTTCCTAAGGTAGTGTCATTTAATGTGTAGTCTACAGACCTATTTCCTTTACCTATGCTCATAATACTACACTTGTTAACATTAAACTGCATCTGCCATTTCTCTGACCACTCGTACAGCCTATTTAAGTCATCCTGCAGCATCCTAGCATCGTCTAAATTCTTTACCGGTCTTCCTATCTTTGTGTCATCGACAAATTTACTGATATCACTATTTATTCCTGTCTAGATCTAAGTCATTTATATAAATTATGAATAACAACGGTTCTAGTACTGATCCCTGTGGTACCCCACTAGTGACATTACCCCATTCTGATTTCTTCCCATTGATCTGTACCCTCTGTTCCCTACCAGTAAGCTATCCCTTAATCCATTCTAGTACCTTCCCACCTATGCCGTGAGTCTTAACTTTACTGAAGTCCAAATAAACTATATCATACTCGTCCCCCTTATCTATTGTTTCAAATACTTTCCTATAGATGGATAATAAATTTGTGAGGCATGGCTTCCTCTTGCTAAAACCATGCTGACTATGTCTAATTAGCTTGTGTTCATCTAAATGTTTCCTAATTGCCCTTGCTATGATAGCTTCTAACATCTCGCTTACCACTGATGTTAAACTAATTGGGCGGTAGTTACTACTTTCTACCTTATCTCCTTTCTTGAATATAGGAACTACATTTGCCTGCCTCCATAGTCTAGGAACTACTCCTGTGTCTAGTGATTCTCTAAAAATCATTGCAATAAGTTCAACAAGTTCTTCTCTACATTCCCTAAGAATCCTCGGAAAAATGTCATCCGGCCCTGGAGATTTAGTCTTTTTAAGTCTTATCTATTTCCTTGCTAACTACTTCCCTACTTATGGCTATTTTGCTTAATTTATCATCCTCTTGTCCCCTAAAGATCTGTACTGGCTCCAGTTTCCTACCCGACTCTTCTTGAGAATATACGGACAAGAAGTATTTATTTAATTCCTTACTAATATCCTCACCATTTTCTATCAAGCTGCCATCCATTCCTTTAAGAGGTCCTATTTTTTCCTTTGTTTTAGCATTGTACAATTGATAGAATCCCTTTGGATCCTTCTGGGCTTCTCTAGCTATCCTAACCTTATATTCCTTTCTCCCCTGTCAGTGCCAAAGCTGCTGGAGATTTGAAAATCCAGCAAACTACTGTAGATCCACTGCACGTTTCCCTCTCTGTGCTTCATCTGGCCTTACCTGTACAAACTACCCATCAACAATATGCATTTGTGCAAACTGCACTCAAGAACATAATGTCTTCTTCTGAGAGGCTGTCCCGTCTTCAAATTTGAATCGGAGGTTGCTGCCCTTCACTTCAAACATGGCCTAACACTCAAAGCAGCTAGACAAGAAGCCCACCTTAGTAGTTTCCAACAGATTCCTCTCTCAGCGCATATCCATTAACACCCCTTGGACCACATGTAGCAGTATCTTTCCCTCCACTACATCCCATCATCCTTCCTACACTCATACCTCTTCCACTCTTGTTCCTTCATCCAGCACAATAACCTCTTCCACTGCTATTACCCTCTCTTCATCCCCACTTCTATCACCACTCCTGTAGTTCCTTCACTACGTGACTAATTGTTTTTCTTTACAAGATGCCGACACTCCAACCTCTATTCCTTCAACTTCAAACTTTGCTCCCATCCCACACCGTATTCTTACATCAATCAAGCGTCACTCCTGTGCTTCCCCTCCAAAACCATCTAATGACCCTGCTTCATCTTTAATCACTAAAACTTCTTCCCTACAGTCTTCTACCAAGAAAACCTTTACCCCTACAAACTGTCTTCTCTCCTTCTTCCCCTAGTGAAACCATCTCTGATATTGAAGCCTTTATTGCAAAACCTTTCATTGATGCCTCACTTCCCTCTCCATCTACTTTATCACTTTCAAATTCCCATAACACTCTGTTCCAGCAGAAGTTCATGCCCCATACCGTGACTCACCCCCTACACCTCTGCCTACCCTTTGTCCCTCCTACCCTTTCAGCTACATCTAGCAGAAAATCTTTTTTACTATCCTTTACTTCTTGGATTATCTTGTGAATCCCAATTATATGATTCCTCCTACCCAGATACTGCCCTTACTTCCATACTTACTTCTAATCCTCCCACCTCTAATGATCCCAGTACTCCTATCTCCACCATTATCACAACTGGTTCATTTGCTTTAAAAAATATTTCTGCTCCCATAGAAATTACCTCCGCTGCCTACGTTCTTTCAAGCCTGATACACTAACAACATCTTACAATCCCTTTTTTTGTGATCCTTATCTTGGTTGTCAAAACAAAAATTTCAGTGGAAAATGCATATGCTTATTTGGTTACATAAACACAGCCATGATGACTTAACACAACTCAGGATTTCCTGTCAATGTTTTCCCAGCACTAATTAATACAGAACCAACCTATTATCCCTTATATACATGTACAACTGCGAAAACTTTTCTCAGTATTTTGTACAGTAATGTAAGAATACAGCACAGTGGACAGGGGCAGGATAAATCAGGTACCAAACAGATAATAAATGGAATGAATGAGTTAATGGGAATAAAGTAAACGCTAGACATCAAAGATAATATGGCTTCATGTTAAGCTAAAGGGCATGGCAGAGCAAAGAGTCATATTACCTTTGATGTCTGGCGTTTAGTTTATTCCCATTAATTCATTCATTCCATTTATTATCTGTTTGGTACATGATGTATCCTGCCCCTGTCCACTGTGCTGTATTCTTATATTACTGTACAAAATACTGAGAAAAGTTTTTGCAGTTATACATGTATATAAGGGATAATAGGTTGGTTCTGTATTAATTATTGCTGAGAAAACATTGACAGGAAAGAGTTGTGTTAAGTCATCATAGCTGTGTTTACGTAAACAAATAATCATATACGTATTTTCCACGGTAAAAAAAAATCTTGACAACTAAGATAAGGATTACATTCATTGTTGATAAGGAAATGGTGACAAATCATCTGAATGTTAGCCTAGACAGGGATCTGTCTATTAGAGGTGAAAGGAAAGGTATGGTAATTTATTAACAAGGACACATTGTGATTGTGCAACACAACATCCATTTCAGTATAAAGACAATAACTGTCTATTGTTTTGTATTAAATATTCTATGAAAATATATTTATTTTTTGAAGATACATTATAATGTGTACATAGTAAATATTAATTTATTCAAAATTAAATTAAAAAAGTGCTGAGTGTAAAGATTGTACTGTAGCGAACTATGGTGTAGTGGCATAAATCTACTAAAAGATAAAACCATTTCTCTTACAAAGTTTGTAGATATTGATGGTATTTCTGTGATGTAGGGAGGTAACCTTTACACTAATGACCGTCAGCTTTGTATTCATAGATGAAACACTTCCATCACTGTTAGCAGCATGCTCCCGTTACCTGTGCAGTAATGTTAGACAATTACAAACTATAGGAAATATATACATTATTACTTGGGAGTGCAATATGGACCCAGCACACTTGTAGGAAGAGTCATTGAAGTCCATTCACAATATAATTTTTAACCAACAAATGATACATTTTCTCAGGCTTTCCTTCCCACTTAAAGTTGCAGTTAGAAAAAGTATGTCATTAAGTAAGCAAGAAAAGAAATTACACACTATTTTCTAAGGGTACTGATATGTTAAGGTGTGAAATAAAACTCACACGGGAAAATATATGTTGTGTTAAATGTATGTACATCCGGAAAGGCTTGTAAATGTTCACAAATTTCAACAGAATTTGTGATAAATCTTATCACATGAATTTAAGTCAATTTTAACCCCTAGGATCCGAGTGACGGATATATCCATTGGGATGTAGAGTCCGGATGGCGGATATATGTCATAGCTACTTTTTAGCTAAATAGGGCTACCTCAAGCAGATTTCGCTATGCAGCAGGGTAGTGCGTGCCATCATGCCCATGTTCCTCTCACCTTTCAGTTCCTGCTTGACCCTAGCAATGGCTGATTCACGTGAACGTGATCTGTGCGCACCCCAACCCCTGGCCACCACCAGCCAGCCCAGTGCACCACCCCTAACTTCGACACCACACTCCAGCCCTCAGCGCTCACAACGCCCTCCTCAACGCAACCCGGGTTCTCGTTGTAACTGAGGTTCCAAGCATTATATCGTATGGTCATATATTGAGAGGTGGCGCCGCTCCGCGCGCATGAACAATCGTCTCTCCGCACGCCCAGACAGTGTCTCCTTCAACTCGTCATATCTCTATAACTACACATCGTAGAGACATGGGGATGGTACCACTGGAAAGAAGAAGAGTTGGCGACAAGTAATAAACAATTTTTATGTCAGTACAATATATAGGTTGAGAGTGAGGGCAGTGTGAAAACAGTCAAAATCGAGCAAAATCAGCATTTAGAAAATGAAGTGCTGGGTGCAACGTGCCTGGACTGGAGGGGTTAAAAGGTATATTTGATCATAATTACAGTTTGATACATACAGATTGGGGAAGGAGAGAAGACAGTGGTAGTAAAGGTTTTCTTGGCAGAAGACTACAGGGAAGAAATTTTAGTGATTAAAGATGAAGTAGGATCAGGAGATGGTTTTAGAGGGGAAGCACTGGAGCGACACTTAATTAATTCTTGTAAGAATACGGCATGGAAGGGTAGCAAGGTTTGAAGTTGAAGAAGTAGAGGTCAGGGTCCAGTAAAAAAAAATTATTAGTCGCTGGCACTGAAAGAACTACAGGAGTGGTGATAGAAGTAGGTGAAGAAGCAAGAGGTAATAGCAGTGGAAGAGGTAATTGTGCTGGATGAAGGAACAAGAGGAGCAGGAGAGGAAGAGGTATGACTGTAGGAAGGAGGATGGGATGTAGTAGAGGGAAAGGTAATGCTAGATGGGGTCCGAGGGGTGTTAATGGAGATGTAATGAAAGAGGAACCTGTTGGAAGCCGCTGAGACAGACTTCTTGTCTAGCTTCTGTGAGTGTTAAGCCATATTTGAAGCGGAGGGCAGCAACCTCCAATTCAAATTTGTAGACGGGACAGCCTTCGAAGAAGACACTATGTTCTTGAGTGCAGTTTGCACAAATACATTTTGTTGAGGGGACGCCAGATTGAGGTATTGAGAGGATACCGTGCAGTGGATCTACAGTATTTTGCTGGATGTTCGAATCTCCAGCAGTTTGACACTGACGTAAGTGAGGAATGTAAGGTTTAACCTTACACTGTCTGGGAGATCTTGTCCTTTGAATGTAATTTTTGCAATATTTGCTGGGTACTTGTGGTGGCCACGAAGGTTAACGGTAAAGCAGGACACATGAGCAATATCATGCTCGTCTGCATGCAATCAGTTAAATGAGGTCCGAAGAATAGTCGAGCCAACTGATACTCACTGTGCAGATTTCATGGAGTATGAGAATAGTACCAGTACGAGTGTTCAGTTGGGTATCAGAGGACACTGGAAAAGGTTTTCCCATCAAGGTCTTTTAGGATAAACATAGCTTCAGTTTGGGATTCTGTGTCAACAATGACTAGACGAGATCTGTCAGGTCATGTGTGGAAGGTTACCCTTCCCACCTGTCTGGATGCATTTTTGAAATTGTTTACTATTATAGAGCATGAGCAGGGATATGGAAATATTTGTTCCATTGGCGAGGAGGCTGGAATGGTAGTAATGGATGAGTGTGGGTGAAGGTAAGAGAAGGAGGGGACAGTCTAGGTTATAATATAGAAGAGGGAGAGATCAGAGTAGAAGGTTGCTGAGTGGTTTTACTTTTTGGAGGTATATATAGTTCTAAGGTGGTTATAATAGAGGAAGATACCCCTCCATTTCCAAGCCCATTGGCATTGTGGAAGGGCTTAGAGACCAGAGATTGAGGTCTGATGCTGCGAAGCTTTGGACTTCAGTCTGGTCCAACCAATTTTTGCTTGGCCTTTTTTCTCTTTCTAGCTTTTGTTTCATCTACCTTTTCTTTTTAACCTCTCACTATTCCCTTGTTTCCTAAAGTGTGAGAGCCGTGCTGAGAGGATGAAGGGCTAACAACAAGTTCAGTCGAACAGCCTGAGGGTGCCATGGGCACAGTACATATACCCTCTCTTTTTTATTGCCCTTACTCTCCATGAGGATTATGGGAAGCAGACCAATTACATCCCTCACTTACACTCGGCTCACGATGGCCAATCATGAAAATTTAAATCTAACAGGTGCACTGGGGAATGCACTTCAAATAATTCATCCCCCCCCTACCCACTTCCCTGGCTTTGACATGGACATGCCTCTGACCACGGCTCTGAAAACTCCTCTAACCACCCTCCTGTCAACTCCCTCGTCTCATCTATCTCCTCTTTTACCTATTTCTCAAACACCAACACTAATCCCTACTTCTACATCTGTATCTTCCTCCAGTATAACCACCTTTGAACCATATATACCACCAAATAGTAAAACCATTCACCAACTCTACCCTGGCCCCTTCCTCTTTTATAACTCGGACTGTTCACTCCTCCTCTCACCCTCGCCTATCCACTACCACTAATTACCTTCTTTTATCCATCCTCTTTGGTCCTCGCCAATGAAACAAATACTTCCATATCCCTGTTCATGCTCCATACTCAAAAAACACTTTCCAATTCCAGAAATGCATCCACACACGGCCTGACAGATCTCGCCTAGTCATTGTTGACTCAGAATTTGAAGCTGAAGCAATGCTCCCTCTAAAAGATCTTGATGGTAAACCATTCCCAGTGTCCCCTGATACTTAACTCAACACTCATATTGGTACTGTTCTCATTTCCAATGAAATCTGCTCAGACGGTGTCAGTTGGTTTGACTGTTCTCCTGACCTTTTTGAACTGATTGCAGACGAACATGACATTGCTCATGTGTCCCGCTTTACCATTAATCCTCATGGCTGCCGAAAATGCCCAGCTAATATTGCAAAAATTACATTCAAAGGACAAGATCTTCCAGACAGGGTATACATAGGTGGGACCTTCTATAAGGTTAAACCTTACATTCTTCCCCCACGTCTGTGTCAAAACTGCTGGAGATTCGGACACTGTAGGTCCACTGCACGCTGCCCTCTTTGTGCCTCATCTGGCCATACCCGTAGAAACTGTTCTTCAACAATACGCATTTGTGCAAACATAATGTCTTCTTCCGAGATTGCCCTGTTTACAAATTTGAATCGGAGGTTGCTGCCCTCCACTTCAAACATGGCCTAACACTCAAAGGAGCTAGACAAGAAGCTTCTAACAGGTTCCTCTCTCTCAGCGCATCTTCATTAACACCCAACACACCACAACTAACACTAACTCTCCTCCTACTACATCCCATCCTTCTTCCACTTACACCACTTCCTCACCCACTCTTCTTATTCCTTCATCTAGCACAATTACCTCCTCCACTTCTCTCACCCACCCTGTAGTTACTTCAGTGCCAGTGAATAATAATTTTTCTCTCCTAAATTCAGATACCCCAACCTCTACTCCTTCAACTTCAAGCCTTGCCCCCCCCTTCCACGTCATATTCGTGTACCAAACACCAAGCGTCACTCCTGTGCTTCCCCTCCAAAACATTCTACTGATTCTACTTCCTCTTTAATCACAAACTTTTTTCCTACAGCCTTTGGCCAAGAAAACTTTACTCCCACTCTCTCATCCCCATTTTCCATTAGTGAGACCATCTGACATTGAAGTCTTCATAACAAATCTTTTTACTGATACCTAACTTCACTTCCTTTTCCATCTTATACCCCACCACATACCACCTCCGAGAACATCCTCTGTGTTTCAGCAGAAGTTCATCAATCCCCCAATGACCTTCCTTCCACTCCTATATCCCCTCCCCCTACTCCACTTCCACTTTCTCCTTCCCCATCATCCCTTTCGAACTCTTCACCTCCCACCCTCACAACTACATCTACTAGAAAATTTCCTCTTGACTATCCTTTACCTCCTGGATTCTCTCATGAATTCCTGTTACATAATTCCTCAATCTAGAATCCTTCCTTCCTGCCCAGATACTGCCCTTACTTCTACAACAACTACAATTTTTTTTTATCATTCGACGATATCCATTCTCCACTGGAATATCCGTGGTCTCCGCTCCCATAGAAATTATCTCCGCTATCTACTCTCTATCTATGAACCTCCTGTTATATGCCTTCAAGAAACCTTGGTTCAATCACCCACACCAATCCCTAACTACCACTTCATCCATTCTCCTCATTCTATTACTGCTGCTTCCATCATAAGACACCATATACTTACCTCAACATTTCCACTTAGACAACATAATTTTCTTCCTACAACATATACACATCCTTCATTTGATCTAATCCTTTGACTATAACTAAATGCTCTTTCTCTCCCCATAATTTGCCTTACTATCACCTCTACTATACCATCTACCTTTTAGACTAACATAGCGCCATGTGACCTCAAATGTCTGGCGCTTGTTCCTTTTTGCATTAACTAACTAACTGGAGGAAGATACAGATATAGAAAGAAAGGTTGGTATTAGGGAAACAGGTACAAGAGGCAAGGGAGTTGAAAGCTGGGCAGTTTGCAGTTTTCAGAATAGAGATCGGAGGCATGTCCTTGTCAAAGCCAGGGAAGTCGGGGTGGATGAATTTTTTGAGGTGCATTCATCAATACACCTGTTAATTTAAATTTTCATGATTGGCCATGGTGAGCCAAATGTAAGTGGGGGATGTAATTGTTCTGCTCCCCATAATCCCCAAGGAGAGTAAAGGCAGTGAAAAGGGGAGGGTATACTGTCCCCATGATACCCTCAAGCTGTTCATGATTGAACTCATAGTTAGCCTTTCATCCTCTCAGCACGGCTCGCACACTGTAGGAAGAAGGGGATAGTGGGAAGCTAGGAAGAAAAGACAGATAAAACAAAGGAAAATAAAGCTAGAAAAAGAAAAAGGCCAAGCGGAAATTGGCTGTAACAGACTGAAGCCTGAAGCATCGCATCAGCGGACCACAATCTCTGGTCCCGAAGCCCCTCCACAACGGCAATGAGTTTGGAAACTGAAGGGAAAAGAAAAAGAGAGGATAAATATTTGAAGGGATACAAGAAAATACAGTGGAACTTTGACTTACGAGTTTAATTCATTCCGTGACCGAGCTCGTAACTCAATTTGCTCGTATATCAAATCAATTTTCCCCATTGAAATTAATTGAAATGCCATTAATCCGTTCCAGCCCCCAAAATACCACCCAATTTTTTGTTACGTGTTTTTAAATAAGAAAAATTTATTTATTAATAACAAATATTGTATAAAAACATAATAAGAGAATGTAAAGCAAATCAGCATAAATGGCTCGTGCCTTCTCGCAGGTGATACCCTCCGTCACGGTATTTCCCGCAAGCTCCTTCTCCCTCACCCCCATCAATAGCAGATTCTCCATCTTTTCATGGACAGAGGTCTGGAGCTTAGAAATTATTTTAACGCCCTTGGCTGGTGTTATAGCCTTTATCGACTCCTTCTGCTTCAATATGGTACATATCGTAGAAGTACTGCGCTCGTATTGCCTCGCCAAGTCGATTACTCGCACACCTTGCTCATGTCTTTTTATGATTTCACGCTTTATTTCGATGGACATCATCCTTTTCTTCTTTGCACTGCTGTCCTTTCCTCTCACTTTCTTAAGACCCATGGTTACAAACAAGAAATTTGGTAAAATAAATGCACAAAAGCACAGAACGCGAGCACAACAGAGATCCTTACGCGGCGAGGTAAACACAAGCAGAGAACGAATTTTGCACAGGAAAGCTGGGCGGGTGTATGGCTGTGTTCACTAAAGGCCGGGTCACACGGACAATTTTTTGTCGACCTCGTCTCGCTGGAATATTTCGTCGACGCTGTGGTCACACGATGAAGTGCCGAGTCGGCGCCAAGACATCATTCGGCAACGCCCGAACCAGTAAATATAACCGAACTGTACCAACTGTATCAAAACAAAGGCAGAATTCCCTACGTTGAAGACAGTCAAGACACTCATCCTGCTTCAGTGCTCCAAAATGAACGGCGCCAGTGACACGGATTCAGACGTAAATATTGCAGAAATTGTACTGCTGCTAGCGTTAAAAAGAAAGCAGCTGCAACAGAAGAACGCAGCCCTGACGCTGACTCGTACCTCAAATTTTGGCTCGCAATTCAAAGCAAAAAATCGACTAAGTGACGGCTCATGTCTCAAAAAACTCGTATGTTGGGGCACTCGTAAGTCAAGGTTCCACTGTATTGCAAAAAGGAATTTGCTTGAACGATACAAATATACAAACATTATTTCAATCACCTCCCTTTTACCCTCACACATACTACATCGACGCACATTCAGGGATCCAATCTTCAGGGTTTGTAGAAACATTATTCTTCCCTCCCACTCTGCATCTTGTCTTTTCATAGGAGAGTATACAGAGGAGGGGCTTTCCAGGCCCTTTGCATCGTCTATATTGACGCTTTTTATGAACCTCAAGGATTAGGGTGTTAGAATTCTTGTAGCCCCACCAAGCTAATATCCAACTTAAAGAAGGATAGACAAGACAAGGCATTTGGTTTGGGGGAGACATTACTTCAGAAATCGCTCCTGTATCCAGAGTCATTATCGAGCCTGCCACTATCCAGACAAAATTTTTTTTTTGTATTGCCAAGTTCAGGAGAAAATGGTGCTAGAAGTTTAAGGTGTCTATGGCACAGGTTCATACTAAATAGCTGAGCACAATCTTTGTATTTGTTAAAGTGGAAGTGTACTAGGGATTTCTGAAGCAATAATTTCCCAAGGGATTACATGATCAACATTGAGGAGAGAGAGAAAAAGGATATAGAGAGAGAGCATGCTGACTGTCTGGTGTTTCTCTCTCTCTGTGGGATTAACACTGCAAGATAACTGTACCACTGCCAAATTTTTTTCAGTATGGGAATAGACCTATGCATATATGTCAAACTCGTATACTATGTACTACAATAGGACGGAAAAATTACAATAACTTTTTCTGGGAGAGTAATCCATAAGCTTGTCAAGTGACAGACAATACAGGACAAGGCATCTTGTATACATACGCAGGGCAGTGAACTGCTTGAAGACTAAAATAAAACAGCAATCCAGCTGTCATTATGAAAATTATGTAATTGAATCCCTTTATTTTAAATGATATCCATGCATTGTAAGACTTCATTGTGCAAACATTATTGATACGAGAATTCAGTGTTATAAAAATTCAATATTAGGCCTATTGGGACAAATTTGTACATGATACCTACGTTGTAGGCACTTAGATTATCAATCTGTATTAGCTTGATAATAATCTAGCCCACAACAGATACCTAGTTGGAGTGGCAGAAAGCTACACAATGTTTTTTAATATATTACTAGGTTATGGTGACGAGAGGCTAATTGATTATGTGCTGATGTAAAATGGCCATAGTGAGTGATGTGGTATGAGTATATTAATGGCCAAGGTGCTAAAAGAACTTGCTGCTGGGACTTTCTCTTCTACAGGCACTAGTTACTTCCCCCTCAGGAAAAAGTAGATGGCAAAATAAAACATTATAAGTGATCCATATATGTCCAAATATACTCAACATTTACAAGAAACTGCAGAAGTTTCTTCTTTTAGTTATGTATCACTGAAGGTTTCTCCTTGAAATAATAAAACTGTCAGACTTAAAAATACAAAGTATATGTATCACAACAGTAAGAACTGCATTGTAAGTCAAGGAACAACTCCCATGTTGAATCTCTTAGGGAATGAAAAATGTTGCCTTGAGAACTCCAACTAGCACAAGAAGATGACTTACAGCAACCTCAAGAGGGGACTCAGCCGTTAAGAGATGATTGAATGGCACTGCGCTGCTGGGACTGTCGGCGCCGCAAACTCTCACGAAGGGAGGAAGGTATGCTCGCAAGAAATTCCCTGTGGAAACAAGCACCAAATATTAATGGAGTATTCCATAAAATAATACTCATCATGTAATTGGCAATAAAATTAACCCATAATACTTAACTCGTAAAAAGCAAAATAAGTATTAACTACTTAATTAATTAACATCCTTAACATCAGTGTCTCATCACCTCCTACAGGCCATATAATTTCAACTTAAAACTATTCCCTATACACTTTTCATCCTCTTAGATGATTCCATCTAGATGCTTGGATCAGAGACCTAATAAAAGATGACTAGTCTATCGCAGGGAGACATGCTGCTAATATACAGCACATAAACACACAAGTGATTAATGCAAGAAATATTCATGATTTCAAAAGCAAACTGGATAATAGTAGATTTGGAGACGGGACAGTACGAGCATAGTTCTTTTCTAGTATGTTATAACTAGATAAATACACACACACACACAGAGATCAGTGGCTACAGGACCAATGTTAGGGAGCTCTCCCATGTTGTTCTCCGGAACAGAGCTGACTTCATGGTAGCTGTTGAAACGACACATGTGTCACAACGTGTGACAGGATCCCAGGCCATTGGCACTAGGTGATGTGGGACTATACCAACAGGCAGGAATGGGGCGATACGGTTCAGGAAGGGACACTTGGCCTCAGATCTGCTCCTCCTTGCCAAGACATGGCACAATATCCTGGACTCCGGCCACCCCTCACTTGTGATTGCCTTGGATATTGCTGGGGCATTCAACCATGTGTTGCACAGGGGGCTCCTTGCCAAGCTTGAGCAGCTTGGTGTGACAGAACAGCTGCTGGAGCTGTTCTTGAGCTACCTGCATGGCCAGAGTCTGAGGATCGTGGTGAGTGGGTACACTTCGGCCACATACCTGGTTGAGGCATCTGTTCCACAGGGGTCAATCTTGTGGAACATCTAATTCAATGACCTCCTGCAGTGCCTCCCTATGGTATAGGTTTATGCTGATTGCTGCACCCCCTCCCACAGCTAAACCAGACAGGAGGCCACAAACGTAATTGATGCCATCAATCATCAACTCTGTGACATCTTGGCCTGGGGCAGCAGATGGCAGGTTTGGTTTGTGGCCAAGAAGACTTGGGCCATCCTCATATCACGTTCATGTGCGGACTCCAGGCTGCTCAATGGCCAGCTGAGGTTTACCAAAAACACCCTTGCCATCCGGAACTTCATCAACATCCTGGGGATGAAGGTTGACTCCAAACTCAGCTTTGACCGCCATCTGAAGACTGACCCACAAAATCTCTCTCAGGGTGACACACCTACTCAATGCCAACAGCCTTATGAAGCTTTACAAGGTGCAGGTGAAGCCGGTCATGGATGGTTAGTCCCCAGAGCCACCTCTCTTTGCTGGACAAGGTGCAGCAGCAGACTGAGCATCACATATATGACGCTAGCGGCCCATTGCAGCGATGCCAACCTGGGCAACAGTAGCTGCAGCGACACCATCACCAGCAGCAGTGATCACGAGGTAACATACAACAGGACGTTTCCCACATACTACTCAACAGCTTAAAGCACTGGAGAATGATTGGTACTCTTACAGTGCTGCACAAGGCCCAGGTGCAAATCAATTCACACCTTGCTGCCCTGAATGTTCTACAAAAGCAGTAATATCTGACCTCCTACTTGAAGTCCCAAATACCTGCACAACAGGGTGTCAGAGGGCCTTCACGTGTGCCACAGCAGTGGTTTGGAATATTTTCACGGCCAATGTGGACGTCAAACATATGTCCACGCATCAGGTGAAATCTGCCGCCCACACCTGGCTTCAATTACATCCATCCTGACAGTGACAGTGGAAGTGAATGTGATGCCTGACAGTGACAGTGCCTATCCCTCTTATCACATTATTCTTGGTGCTAATGCCAGAATAGTGAAGTGCCTGGCAGTGACAGTGTCATAGAAACAGACACATTAGTTGTATATATATATATATATATATATATATATATATATATATATATATATATATATATATATATATATATATATATATTATATATATTATATATATATATATATATATATATATATATATATATATATATATATATATATACAGTAAATCCTCTATAAATTGGATCAATTGGGGGGAACCCCCTTTCGAAATATCCGAGGATCCAATTTATCCTGCTACATATGCAAAATCACTAAAACACAGCACAGCACAGCACAAGCCTTGGATGCCATCACAAAGTACAAATAGGGCAGCAAATAACAAAAGTGAGGATCGACCAAATGACCGTACATCTGATCGGTAGGGCGACACAACGTAAATTGACCGAGGAGCGGCGGATATATGTGGCGGATGCCCGCCGCATATATCGCCGCCGTCCGA
>JAXIVD010000331.1:97500-100000 GCA_036785275.1 Cancer borealis | reverse complement strand
CAATAAATTCATAAATGACACGAGTTTAAAGGCAAGCTGCAAAAAGTATGCAATTATGAAGAATGTAGTCTTTGAATAATCAGGCTTTAAAAATAAAGAGTACCTGCATTAGGTCTTGGAGGGAGAGTTCCTTGCGTAAGCTTTTGCTGGATGGAGGCAAGCGAGCTACATCAAGTTTCATGATGTTTTCTAGGGCAAGGCGCAGCAAACCCAAGCTTCTCCTGTATCAACAAAGTTTTACTATTAATAAAGCACTCAGAATGAAAAAAACTTTATCCTCACCATCATTATAGAAACCCCAATTCCCACACCCAGTGGGAAGGAGTTGAGTCCTGTACCTTACATCCCAATCACTTCTTGTCTTACCAGAGAGGATCATCTTCTGTGACTGAGAAGACAAAGTGGGTCATGTAGTAGATGTTGGTGACCAAGTTGGAGCACTGGGCCTGCACCACCACTGTTGTCAGCAAAGCCACTAGCTCTTCCTGGCTCAAAGCAAGTTCTGGCTCACCCTCTGTAATATGAAATAATACTTGCAATACATAAAGCGAGGCATCAAAACTCTCAGTTCATTCCAGTGTATGTGTTACACCCTGTTTGTGAACGTCCATTTCATGAACTGGGCATGCAATTTGCCCACTAAATGAAATGGGTATTGATTTGCTCTGTTCACGAAATGAGCAAACATTCTGCCCCTTTCGTGAAGCGTATGGTCATTTGCCCGATTCATGAATTGAGCTATTTCTGTATGCCAGTTCCTGAACTAGCCAATCTTTTCTGACCTGACAACTCTGGTGCCCGTCAGTGTTTATCTAGAGGTCAGCAAGTGTTGAGGTTAGTGAGCTTCATACTTGTCATTAAAGAGACAGAACATAGAAAGTGAAGAAATCCCAGAAACACAGTTACCTGGGGTGTGTTCAGTAGGGTGCAGGGGGGGTACCTGCAAGTCATACTGAATGATGTGTCATTGCACCTGCGAGGAGGTGATCAGCGGAGTAAAATAAAAATAGTAGCTCCCTTTGAATGCCTTGTGGCTGAGCTTATCGCCACACAAATACCTGCTGACTAACCTGTAATAGAGGCTGCAGCAATTGTAAACACAGGAAATGCTATTTTAAGAAAGCAATAATTTCTGCTGCCATCCTGCTCATCTTTGTTTACAAACATTTATTCCCCAGCAGAGGATGCAGATTCACCTCTGAGTAGAACTGCCAGGGGGATGGGACACATAGCTCCACCAATTTTGCTTTAACTTGCTAGAAGGTGCTTCGTCGCAATATGGGGAGATGAACTTTGTTGCAACAATGCCTGTCACAGCCACAGATCATACAAAAATGTTAACTAAATATTCCTAACGAGTAATGTTTTCCCATATAGCGATGATTTTACTTGTGATAATAAAAACATTCATTCTTGTATATTTCTTCTTTGCTTTTTAATTATTACGTTAGTAATAAAATGATCGATGGTCTGTTTTCTTCCTTTCTGACCCTCAGCACCGTAGATGTACTACATACTGTACATTATATAAATTATAGGAGAAAGAGTGATTGCCACTGCATGAAACGGGCAAGTTTCCTTTTGTCATAAAGTAATGTACTTCAAATGTGGTAAATAGTCACCTTGGTTCTGGTATTGGTGAAGAATGACTCTGGCCTCCTTGGCCTGAGCTTGAATCAGGTCAATGGTGGAGTTGACACACTGAAGCCGCCCCACCCCACTTTCCACAGTAGCTATGGAAGCCATTTCCACAACCTACAAAAAAATATTTGTTCATGAAGGCCTCAAATCCTCCATCATCATCCTCACTATTTTTCAAACATTATAATATTAAATAGTAATGGATTAAAGATTCAAAGAAAAGAAAATTTTTTTTAACATTAAAAGATTACTGGCTAAGGGTAAACAAGAATAAGTAAAAAAAAAAATCCCGCCAAAATTTTACCAAAACATGACTTTCTTCTTCATTTTCATGAAAGCTATTAGACATATTGGAAATATCATTGCAGCATATAATATACCTAATTAAACTCTATAACTGCCATTATGAATATTTGTTCTAAGACTAATAATTATGCAGTAAAAAGAAACGGTATATATATATATATATATTTTTTTACAAATATGACTTTCTTTCTCATTTTCTCGATAGCTATTAGAGATTTTGGAAATATCATTGCAGCATCTGATAGACCTAATTAATCTCTACAACTGTCATTATAAATATTTGTTCTAAGCAGGGTTGCGGAGTCGGAGGTGAAAAGTTTGACTCCGACTCCGGGTATTCTTAAAATGCCGATTCCGACTCCGCCTGCGACTCCGGGTATTCTTGAAAAGCTGACTCTGACTCCTTAACTCCTTAAAGCCTTTTCCCACTCTTTAACCTTATGTTTTATCTCTTCGCTGATTACATTATTTCCTCTTATTCCCACGGCTTTTCTGTCCTCCATTAGGCCTTTTATCAACCCATTTTTCTTATCTTGACTTTTGCGACAATCTT